>OZJO01025717.1:0-16375 GCA_900406225.1 Acrobeloides nanus | reverse complement strand
TCTTCAAACATAGAAGTGGACATTAAGTCTTCCCGTGTCATAATTTTAACTGGATCTGGCGCTTCAGCAGTATCCAACAGTTGTATCAGAGAGCTGCATAACCTTAGAAACTGAGATAGAGTAAATACTTTTAGCAGAATTCCTTGTTCTTTTCTATCATCTGCATTCTCTGTCTAAAACTTAATTGTTTATACAAAATGGCTTGAAAATTATAATAGGCCTAACTGACCCAACCGGAGCTATTGGGTTGATGCAAAAGTTCTCAGACTTCTATAGAGTATAAAAATTGGAGAAAATCTGAAAGTTCGATTTGTCCTCTTGATCGTTATTCATTAAGTTCAACAGAGGACGATTCATGAGTTGTTCCAGAAGTGCCAGAAAAGTTGAGTGTCAAATCATACATCTGAAGTTTAGCAGAACCAGAAACAAAGTGCTAACAGCTAGTATATATATTCATCTCATGTTTATTTTATTCTATTTACATTTTTTATACTCTATCTATCGATAGAGTATAAAAGGTGAAGTCCGAGAACTTTTGGATCAACCCTATAGTTATCACAATTCGAATTCTCCATTTTATGGGACAGATTGTCAATACCTTTTTCAGGCAGCATATTCTAATCGTATGCTTCCATAGAAAAGTTTCATCGGTTCCTTTCTTTACAGCAAAACTAATATAACTTCCACTCTTTTTAACTTTTATACATCTAAAATCCAAGTAAATAAAATGCAGGCTTAAAACATTCTACCTGATATTAATTTCATTAATCAATTGAACAAATTCTTCCCAATTAATCGTAGATGCTTTGAAGAAAGAATTGTTGCTAATACGTTGACCCATATATTTCGTAACCTAAAAGAGGTATATTTAGATTTTTAGATGTTCATGAGTCAGCATGTTTTTTACTGAATAAACAGAATCAATTTGTGCGTATTTATAAATATCAAACGCGATAAGAGAAACGATTATTTTTTCTGAATAAAAATGCTATAGTGCAAATTTTCGCTTTAGTATAAACTTTATTTCAAAACACAGTGAAGGGTCTTATTGAACTACGGGCCACTTATTCGTTCTGAAATTTTTAAATTCACTAATAGCATGGCTAAATCAAAAATTGCAAATAACGTTGTAAAATTTTGTGCAGCGAAAATTGTCCTGAGGGTGCGTTCAAGAATTCAAAAAGTTGTCAATGTTGTCAAAAAGTTGTCAAAATCAAACAAATTACTTGAAAACTTTTTTTGACAACATTTTTGACAACTTTTGACAACATTTTGACAACTTTTTTGACAACTTTTCGACAACTTTTTTGACATGCTTGAGCGCACCCTGAAAAAACTACACGGAAAATGGTCATAGGCTCGAATGAAACGAAAGGTTTGAAACGGTACGAATGAAACGATTTGCCTGAAACTGATTTACAAGAATCAAAACAATTCGGGTTTGAATTTGCCTGAATATTGACACGAAAACCTTGAATTTGGTTTCGTTCCATTATGTCGCTTTATTCGTGTCGTTTCATTTGATCGTTTCATTCGTATCGCTCCATCCTCTTCGTTCCATATGCCATTTTTAGAGATTTTTATTTCTTTTCTTCGGAGAGATTGGAAAAGTGCATTTTTAGAGAAAAATTATATTTTCAAAAATTGAAATTTTTTTTTTGGATTTGCGGAAATTAGATTCCGAAAAAAAGCGAAGTGAATTTCGTTTCTAGTGCCGTTTTTTGGCACTGTATCACACTTTAAGGCAAAGGGGTAGGTCGACCCACATCCATGTCGCCGCTGGGGTTCAATTTTAGGCAAACATGTCGCTTTTGGTAAAAAATATACAGCAAACAACTAAAGGATTTTTGATGAATTTTTAATTTTTTACGAATATTGGAATTTTTGATAAATTTTTCGATTTTTTATGAATTTTGCAATTTTTTACGGCCAAAAAAGGTCGTCAAATGTGTCGCTTTTCGTTTTACCAGCCTACCCCCTTGCCCATGTATGCACTATATAAAAAATTTACAAACGAATTCACAGAATTAATAAAAGAAAAATTCTATTATAAAGTTTTCGTTTCACTCAAAGTCGTTCCATTGTCCATTTAAAGTGGCAAAAGGTTCTTTTCCGGCTGACCACGATGCATTCAAAAGGCATGTTCTAGAAATATTTCACTAGGTTTTTACATTTTAGTTTTAAATATCTTTCCCGTATTTTTGGGGTTAAAAAAAATTTAACTCTTTTTCTAGCCTTTACGAAATATGATTTATTTGTTGCTGTTATTCAACTAACCATTGGGTACATGGCAGTATTTCATGAAGATAATGACGTAATTACGGGAAACGAAATAATTTATTTTGAAATAAAAAAAAGATAGCCTTTTAAAATTGGTGTGAATAACTACCCCCTAAATCTTTATTTTTATTATTAACTTATTATAATGTTCAGCCAAAAAGATTCATTTTTTTACGATTTTTCTTCAAAGAATACATCATAACCACGATTAATTAATTTCCCTGCAAAACTTTACCGCTTTCTTTCAAAACCAAACTCCAGCAATTATCTCTTCCGGTAATGGATACCTTTTTGTTGATCTCCGTATGATAGATAATTGCTGGTATTTTTGAGATTGTATGTGACAACCCGCGCACAAAATTATGCACCGAAAAGTTGGATGGTTTTCGGACATTGCTTGGAAAAAAGAAAGCCTTAACAAAAGGAATATTTTTTAATCTGTCTGATAGGTGTTTATGTTACGGGAAAATCTGTTTTTTCGGGAATATCTGATTTTCCCGGGAAAATCTGAACTGATCGATTTTCCCGGGAAAAAGGCTTAGCCTTAAGCCTAGGCTTAGTCTTATGCCTAGGCTTATCCTTAGACTTAACCTTAGGCTAGGGCTTAGCCTTATCTAAGCCCTAGCCTTCTTCCCCTCTCGATCAGGGAAGAAAATTTTTCGATTTTCGCTTCAATACAAAACATTCATTTCCCTGGATCAGGGAAGCGTTTTCAAGCTTCGGGAATTCGCACAATCGATTCCTCGCATAAAATTAGCCCTAATAAAGTCATTTTTGAAAAAAATTTTCTGGTCTAAAAAAACATGAAAAAATCGCCCAAATTCTGGTTTTTTTCGATACACCCTGTACAACTTCATATAAAAAAGCACTGCTTATAAACATCTAATTTGAAGAACATATGTATATTTTTTCTGTTAGCCAAATTGCGCGAAATTGTTTTCGACCATACACAGCGGGGAGTCTCAAGCAAAATCTTTTCTAAAACACATCGAAACTCATGACATGGATATTGGAATTTGGGTCAATTGTTGACCGGCACACCGGTCGTAATTTACCCATTGAAATAAAGTGCGTATTCTCTGTGTATGGACAGAGGGCAACAAGGAGCAAGACTTCAAACTATTTCACTATTCTTCTTTCATTGATTCCATCCATGCGCTTTTCAAATCCCTTTGCGCCAGCCTCTTTAACATCGAACACAATAACACAAATGGCATGCGCAATTCATCGCCGTTATTGCCCACCAATGAGATTGCCCACCTTTTCTCATTCGTGCGTGAACTTGGCCCTTCCGATCCATTTCATATGGATTTTTTTTTCAAATTTTACTTTTTAATTGTGCTTTTCTTCAAGGTCTTATACCAACCGCTGCACCATCCTGGTGACTATTGAATTTTGACCCGAAATTTTTTCTAAAAATGACCCCTATAGGGGTAATTTTATGCGGGTAATCGATTCGCGCATTCTCGAAGCGTGAAAACGCTTCCCTGATTCAGGGAAGGGAACGAATGTATTGAAGCGAAAATGAACTAAAATTCGTTTTTCGCTGGAAAACCGACTGTCTAGGGGTTTTTCTAGGCGAGGAATCGATTGCGCGCATTTTCGAGGCATGAAAAAATTTCCCTAACACTGATTTAAGCGATCTTCATCATAAAAACTTTTTAGTGAGTATACCCCTCGTAGGGGTATACCTTCCAGTGCTCAAAATCAAACAATTCCTTCAGATTCGAGTTCCCCATACCGAAAAACAAAATTCAAAAAAATTGCAAAATTCTCAATTCTAAGGTTTGAACGTTTTAATTGTGCTTTTCTTCAAGGTCTTATACCAACCGCTGCACCGTCCTGGGGGACTATTGCAAGAAATTGACCTTAACCAAAATCATCTTTTCGAAGTAAAAAAAGATCACGATAATCTGTATGAGTGAATGATTCCGCCAGATTGTCGTGCCAGATTATCACATTTATGTGTGATCGACAAAAAGGCGTTCCATATAAGTCAGAAAAGGAATCTGCCGCTTTTTTCGCTTTCCACAATCCAACCAAAATCGGAAAATGGACAATTTTTTTCTGCTCCCTTGTTTCTGTCTCCAACAAAGTTCGTCCTTGAAATTGTTGATTGATGGTTGAAAACGATACGATGTCCACTTTGAAAGTCAAAAGACGATCGAAAAAATTCCTTTTCGAGTGCAATCAACACTTTGATTTTGGGCTCATAAAATAAATTTTCAGAGTTATTTGATCATGGTATTTATTTCCATTTATTTTACTTTTTTAAGGGTGAGGCTGCAGCTGATGTAAACAGCTGTTTACGACGTTAGCTGAGGCGTTAACTGGCGCATTACATATGTAGATTACGACGTTAGCTGAGTTGTAATGCATTACAACTCGTTGTAAAACGATTTTCATTGAACTGTGTATTGACACGAAAACCCTGAATTTTTCATTTTTTAAAAATACACTTAATTATTGGATGTATTTAAAAAAAGAAAGCGGCATTCTTTATAGCTCGACGAGACGAACAAAACGACATCAAATTTACCCAATTTGAGAATTGTTTTGAGTTATTGAAACGAAAACTCTGATTCAGGGGTTTCGTTTCGATAATCCAAAACAATTTTCAAATTAGATAAATTTGGTGTCGTTTTGTTCGTCTCGTTGAGCTATAAAGAATGCCATTTTTGTTTTTTAAATACATCCAATAATTAAGTGTATTTTTAAAAAATGAAAAATTCAAGGTTTTCGTGTTAATACACAGCTCAATTCAAATCTCTTTACAACGAGTCGTTTTGCAATACAACGAGTTGTAATACATTACGACTTAGCTAATGTCTTAATCTACATATGTAATGCGACAGCTAACGTCATAAACCACTGTTTACATCTGACGAGCAGCCTGAACGCTAGCCGTCGTGAA
Source organism: Acrobeloides nanus (assembly GCA_900406225.1). Taxonomy (NCBI): domain Eukaryota; kingdom Metazoa; phylum Nematoda; class Chromadorea; order Rhabditida; family Cephalobidae; genus Acrobeloides; species Acrobeloides nanus. Next base: position 11,181 of record OZJO01025717.1, on the reverse strand, counting down.
ATTGCAATACGTCACGACACTAGCCGTTGTGAAACGGGTTGAATTGGTCTGTGTATTGACACGAAAACCCTGATTTTGAAAATTTTTAATGAAATAACGTAAGGGTCGGCACAAGCTATCGTACCACCACAAGCAACGGCACAAGCTATCGTACGAAAGTCATCGTACGTACGATCGTACGACAGCTTGTGGCGATTTCATCGTACTTTTACGTTAATTTTACGATCGTACAATGACTTCGTACGATAGCTTGTGGGCTATCGTACTTTCAGTACGATAGAATGTGCAAGCTTGTGCCGACCCTAAAAACTGGCTGTAATTTGATTATTTTTTTCGATTTTTCAGTAAACATTTGAATTCTTTTTATTTAAAAAATATGATTTGATTTTTGAACAAAAATTCAAAAACTCGATTTTTGGGAAAAAATTCATTTCTTGAGCAAAAATTTGATTCTTGAAAAAATGATCAAAATTCGAATTTTTTCCATTTTCGCTTCAATACAATATCCTGAATCGGGGTCAGGAAAGCATTTTCAAGGTTCGAAAATGTGCGCAATCGATTTCCCGCATAAAGTTACCCATAGAGAGGTCATTTCCAAAAAAACGTAAAAATTTTTTTGAAAAAAATTTACGTCTAGTGGGCTCGCTAATCCTTAGTAGTACCGAAAGTTGCTTCGTACATTTCGTTAAATAAATTGTTGAAAATCCTATCAGATTATTGCGCATCGTTCGCTTATTTCCATAACTTAAACGTATTATCAATGAAAATGTGGAAATTTCTTTTTATGCGGACAATTCACCATTGAATTTACGTTCTCCACAATGTCCGGCCGTGGACCCAACGGATAGAAACCGGTTGCTCCGCGACCGAGGTCGTGCTTCTTCCAGAGTGCGGCGGAAGGAACGAAAGACAACGATAGCAATCTTCATCGGTGTAAGTAGAAGGGGTGCATTACGCGGATTCCGAAACGAAGCCTCCTCCTCTCTAACTGAAATTAACTGACACTCTTTAACGTTTGACCTTCAAAATTTTCAAGGGCTTACTGCTTCATTTCTTCGAAGAGATTTGCTCAATTTGTTCATTTTCACAATGTACTTGAAATTGTTTTGCTCCATCAATCTGTGAAACTTTTTTCTTTTTATGTTTTGTTCAATAGTCGACCTGGATTATAATTTGTTAATTTGCGTGTAGATTTTTTTCTAAACCAAAATGGGTCAATTTATTATTTCCATTTTACAAGGAAGTGACTCATGAATTTTTCAAGAAGTCCTTTTTTCATGAAGTGACTCATGAATTTTTCAAAAAGTCCTATATATTCTGAAAGAGCATACCTGATAACCCCTTTAGAAATAACAAAATTAGCTGCTATAACACTAATCCTGAGGAAATAAACAATTTTTAGAAATGGCAAAAAAATTTGGACGGCAAGGGAAGTCGAACCCGGGACCATCCAGTCATTGGGCCTGCAACCAATCCACTGAGCCATCCTGCTTTTTAATTGAAAAGATTATTTTTTACTTATATAGTAGTGTATATTTTTTATCTCCTCAGGATTAGAGTTATAGCAGCTAATTTTGTTATTTCTAAAGGGTTATCAGGTATGCCCTTTCAGAATATATAGGATTTTTTGAAACAATTCATGCATCACTTTGTGTATGTCTCTTATTAAGGCATCATCAACGACTGATTTTTTCTATACACTATGATACTAATTGGTGTGAGATAAAAAAAAGTTTCTGATTAATTGAATAAGCAACATGGATCCAAGAAAGCAAGTTGAACAAATTGAAGTCATTGAAAGAAGTGTTACAGAATTGAGAAGACCCATTTCTTCCACGGGTATAACAATTTGTGTAGTAAATACTAGTGTTCGATCCCGGATTCGGGATCGACCTCTTGGCCGGGACGGGATTTTTCGGGATGCGCTTTCGGGATCAAAGACAGGACGAAAAAATTTTGGGCATTTTTAAAAAATTTTATGAAAGAAATTGTCAAATTAGATATTTTTGGTGAAAAAATGGAAAATTTTGATCATTTTTTGAACTCTTGAGAAAAAATTGTCAAAAGTTGGTATTTTTTTTATGAAAATGGATAATTTTGGACATTTTTTGGAAATTTTTGATTTAATTTTAGGGATGTAAATTTATCCCGACTTGGAACGGGATTTGAGTCTGGGAAGGTCGGGATCCGGGACAGAACGGGGATCGAGTTTCGAAAAAAATTTTCGTGACGGAATGCCAAAAATTTCGGGGATTTTCGGGACATGACAGGATTGAAGACTAGTATATTCATGTAATACTGAAACCTAATATTTTTCAGAAGCGTTAAGTTATTTGCCAACGTCCGAAGTAAGAACTACAAGAGAAAGTTATACAACAAGCGGACTCGATCTAGATCGAAGGTAATTGGTTTTTTTCTTCTTACTCTTCTTCTACTACTTCTTATTCTTCTACTACTATTCTACTACTACTACCTCTACTACTAACTACTACTTCTACTTTTTATTCTCCTACTACTTCTTCTATTTCATCTTCTACTACTACTACTACTACTACTACTACTACTACTACTACTACTACTACTTCTTCTTCTTCTTCTTCTTCTTCTTTTTCTTCTATTTCTTCTTCTTCCTCTTCTTCTGCTTCTTCTTCTACTTCTTCATGGTTGTTTCATAAGTAATGTCGGTCCCAAAAATACTTCGAAAATCGTCATTTTTATCTCGTTTTCGATGAAATTTTTGTTTCAGTAGTGGATAAAAGTGTATGCTGAATACGATCCAATGGGTCTTTTTGAGAATAAGCCATGTTTTCGTGTCAATATACAGCCTTTTTAAAAAAATTGGGGTTTTTCAATGTTGCATCTTAAAGTTACAATGTTGATATTTGGCAAGTCGATTTTTGACGAAATTTTCGACCCTACTAAAGTTTTTCTAGTCGACGAATCGATTGTGCTACCGTTTTTCGATGCGCTCTACAAGATGGTGTTGTTATTTTTTGAAAATTCCACAAGGAAAAAAAATTTATGTTTTCGCTTCAATATACAGGCTTATTCAAAAATCATGAAAATATTTTTAAGTTAAAGTCGGTCAAGTGATTAGCAACTTGCAAAAAACCGCATATGAAAATCTTTTTTTCCTATGCCGAGATATCGAATTTTATTTCATTGTATATTCATGTGGATCACCCTGTAAGTGGTTAACTTTAGATTCCATTTGACTGGAGAGCGAGACTTTAGCCGTGAACCTTCTTTCCTTCATACAATATCGCCACCAGTTATACCATATGAACCGCCATTACAACAATCCACACCAGAGCGAGTCAATCAATTTGGATATGATTTGCATGAGGTTCAGACTTCTGGTACTGGCTGAAAATTATTTACTGAAAAATTTTTCCCATTTTTAGAAGGTGGTGCTCGTATAGTTCAAACACTCGGAGGAGGCGAAACCTTTGGCGCCTCTCCACTCAGCCATTCGTCGTTGTTGATGCATGATAGAAGCTTAGAAACGACTACTCAAAATCGTACTGGAGCTTCATCCTTTTTAAGGAGTGGAGCCAAGGAAGTTGCTTTTGTCAATGGCGCTAGGTACTATCCAACTATAGTCCGTTTCAGCTCCAACTAAAAAAATCTGGACCCAAAATTCAAATCCGAAGTTAGCATCCCTTCTGATCTGGCAAGTTAAGCAACATTGGGCCCGCAGGTTCGATCCCGAAAATTTCGATTTACAAAAAAACTTTCCTTACAAAGAATGGAACAAAAATTTTTTGCTCTACGAAAAGTTTTTTGTAGATTAAAATTTTTGCTCTAGTGGGATAAAACCTGCGGGCCCAAAGTTGCTTACCAGATCGGATGGGATGCCAACTTCGGATTTTGAATTTTGGGCCCAACTTTTTTTATAGTTGGAGCTGAAATGGACTATATCATGTTTAATATTGAGATTTTAGAACCTCACCTCTTGGACCATACCCATATGATTCTGACATAAGTCGAACGTCGGAACAGCAACCAATTTCAATACTAAAAACATCTGGGGATTCATGGAGACAGGCTGTTTCATCGGATGATGGGTAAGGAAAAGTGCAAAAGTTACAGAGTGAGCCAAAAAACCGTACTTTTGCGTTTTTTGGTGAAAATTTAAAAAAAATTTTTTCTCAAAAATTACCTATAAGGGGTATTTTCATGCAATTTTTGAAAAAAATTGAAAAAATTTTTTTGAAAATTTTTCAAAAAACGCAAAAGTACGGTTTTTTGGCTCACCCTGTAAAAATAAAATGAGCATGGTTGCAAGATTTTTAAGATGGCAAACAATCCCAAATCGGCGATTTTAGGCAAACAAATCATGTCCTAGATTAGAAGCGATTCCGTAGTTTAGATTTTCTTTCTAGTATTAGGTTGTTCCATAAATTCGTAGCACTACTTTTTGGAATAGATCTCGCTAGGAAAAAACTTTTTGAGAATTCGAGTTTTCGACCCCCATTGGCGGTAAAAAATTCGAATTTTCAAAAAGTTCTCCAAATCGGTTGGATTTTTGTACTCAGGACATGGAGAACACGAATCTGAACGAATTTTTTGATTTTGACCACTAGAAGGTGCCCCTACGAGTGACCAAAAATCAATTGTTTAAGCTGTGAAAAGGTACCACTTTGAAAAAAATTGATTATTGGCATGAAAACCTGACCTATACAAAAAGTTAACTGCATCATCGTATTCCTGACAACGACTCATTTTATTCTGAAAAAAATTTCATGCTAGGAAATCGGCCTTTCCTAGCGAGATATATTCCAAAAAGTAGCGCTACGAATTTATGGAACAACCTATATGTAATATAAGAGTTGATATTAAGCTATTAGACAGATTTTAAAATGTCTAAATCAAGTATTTCTTACAGGTATATAGGTTTTTCAAATTTGCTTCCCTGATTCAGGGAAATAGATGTGTGTATTGAAGCGAAAATCGAATAATTTTGAAATTTCTTCCTCAAAACCATATTTCTGGGGGTAATTTCATGTAGGGAATCGATTGAGTGCATTCCCGAATCTTGAAAATGCTTCCTTGATCTTGATTCAAGGAAATAAGAGTGTGTATTGAAGCGAAAATCGAATATGTACTAATTTCCCTGAATCAGGGAAGCATTTTCAAGCTTCGGGAATGCGCGTAATCGATTCCCCGCATGAAATTATCCCTAGGAAAATGATTTTGAGGCAGAAAACCGAAAATTTTCGATTTTCGCTTTGATACAAAACACTCACTTCCCTGAATCAGGGAAGATTTTTCAAGCTCCGGGAATGCGCGCAATCGATTCCTCGCATAAAATTAGCCCGATAGAGTTATTTTTGAAAAAAATTTTCGGGTCGAAAAAACATGAAAAAATTGCTATTCCAAATTCCAGTTTTTTATATACCCTATATTTATATTTTTAGTTCATTAACCAGAAAAGATAGTTACAAAAGAATGCAAGAAAGTCAAATGAATGCTTCACTCTATGCTGTGAGTTTTAGCTTCAGACAGTGACAGCGTTATAGTCCGTTTCAGTTCCAACTATAAAAAAAGCTGGACCCAAAATTCAAAACCCGAAGCCGGTATCCCGTCCGATCTGGCAAGTTAAGCAACGTTGGGTCGAAAGAACTATATCGTAAGTTCAATCCCCATCCGCTCCCTTGTTTCCGAATTCGATAAAAATTTTTAACGAATTTGGACACAAGGAAACGGATGGGGGTTCCTACGATCAATCAACGTTGACCCAACGTTGCTTAACTTGCCAGATCGGACGGGATGCTAACTTCGGACTTTGAATTTTGGGTCCAGCTTTTTTATAGTTGGGGCTGAAACGGACTATAACTCTAATTTTAGCCATCATCCAAAGCAAGTATGATTCCAAGAGATTCTCAAGGCGCCCAGGAAAAATGGAGCTTTGCTAAGGCTAGTGCAAGCGCTGCTTCGAAGGCAAGAGGATGTTGGCAGATAACTAAGGATTATTTTGTGGAACTTTATCGTCAGATAAGGTTAGGCAGATAACGTTTTCTATTTGAGTATAACAAGAAAAATTCAGAGAAGCCGAATGGACGCCACAGCTAATCCTTAACCTATTGCTCCTTTTGTTGTTTGTGATTTTCTTGATTATTATTCTCTGGGTCCTTATTAGTGCTATATTTTCCCCATATTCTGTTCGATCGTTCCTACTCTATCCTCCAGTTTGTGAAGAATGTCTGAAGAAAAATCCCACGCTTTCATCTTATCGTCCACCCAGTAAACTTTATGTGCATTTTGCTAGCCCTGCAACCACGCAATTCGAACTGCTCGGGAATCCGCCTTTTAAAAGCAACTCATTTACAGCCGTCGATTTTGATACGGTAATTATTCATATTCTAAATATAACTCTTTTCATGATCAACCAGAAAAAAGAGTCCACATAGCGTAGGAGTAAGTGGCGCTATAACCATCTTGAGTAGGGAGAGTTCAATACCCATAGAGTCGAAATTTTAATTCTAGCGGATCAGAAAACGTTGTAAAAAAAGCGCCCACATAGCGCAGGAGCAAGTGGCACTATAGCCATCTTGAGTAGAAAGAGTTCAATTCACATAGGGTCAAAAATTTTTTTAGCAAATCAGAAAAAGTTGTACAAAAAGTGCCCACATAGCGTAGGAGCAAGTGGCGCTATATCCACCTTGAGTAGGGAGAGTTCAATCAATATATATATATGCCGACCCCTCCCTCCCCCTCTTTGGTTACGTGACTTGCTGGGTGATCCCTTACGAAATTTATTAATGCGTTTCAAAACTCGAATCTTAACTTACGAAACTTCAAAAAACAACCGAAAATCATCATTGCTTTTTCAAGCAACTTAAACTTTAGGGTTACGTTGCCATTGCCGATCATGCTCTAACAGATGAACAAGGGAAACATACGTCGTGTTTCTTGATGAAACTCGATAGAACAGCAATGCCTAGTATGGATGACTTAGTATATGCTATCAAAAATACGGATAGTGAGGTATGTTACTATGAACCGACATAAACATATTTATCTCTAGGTACATACCCAATTTGGGTGGCAAGAATATTGGCAGTATATTGCGGAGCCTATTGATGCAAGTTATTTACAGGGCAAATTTAAGGACGATATCAACGATTGTCAGAACGTCAAATGGTATCTCCTCAAGCAGAGTGTCTATACCAAAGGTATGGAGTAGTGATGCTCCAAGTTACAAAAGTGACAATTTTGTTTAACGAAATAACTTTAGACGAATCATGTACGGATTGCTATGACTTCTGTCTGCCAGATTATGCCATTATCCGAAAACAAAAATATGAGGATGACGTAACTATTGGAATCCGTCGGCTCAACTGTTTCCGCCTCTATGTCCCAGAATGGAGCCGTTTCCAAATGAGAAGTGACGATACTGGTGGGCATTGGCAGTATCCCCATAATCCCGAGTACACTCAACGGGATGCCTATGGAAACTGGGTGAATTGGGCTCCACAAGGCCAAGCTACTGGGACTTTTTAACTATCAACAATGAACGGGTCTACACATTGTATTCTACTGCATGAGTCATGCTATTCATTAATTTTTTACCTCATTTGTTTTATGAAAATTTTCATCGACAAGAACAATGCCGAGGTTTAGCTTCAGAAATATTTTTAAGCTACCTTAAAAGATTTTAATTATTACCTTTGTTTCAAATATAAAATTTTATTGTACATAAAATGGAAACTGCCATAAATTTTTTCAAACATCTCATTTTGGGATGCCCAAGTTACAAAAAAAGTAACAATCTAAGTAACAGCTAAAGAGTTTAAGAGGCGATATCTCGAAAACTCGCATAGGGGGTGGCAGTACGCCAAAAAGTGTCGCCACAAACTTGAACCCTATATTATTTTTATGTACCTAGTGAGTGATTAACAAAAACATATAAATTAGGTCCCGTGCTTTTATACTTGTAGAGAAATCGAGGGTCATATTTGGCCTATACCATGTTATATACATGTGACATTGTTTGTATCATAATTTTTTCTATAAATGCGTTTCCTACAATTTAAAGTACGTTTTTATTGTTCATTGTTGTACATTCCAACAACACCAAAACTATGTCCCAAGCCTTTGTAGTTTTCGAAAAAAATGACTTTCTTTCTATAGAACACGATTTTTTACCCCCTCAAAAAATCACTTTTTGAGCTCTAGCTCAAAATTTTCTGAAGATGCAGGTATCGAGCCGCATATAAAAATAAACTAGAACTCCTGGCTGAAATCCCTGACCAAGTCACTTTTCAAAAGTCGTACCCTAAAAAATGTATTTTTGAAAAGTGACTTGGTCAGGGATTTCGGCCAGAAATTCTAGTTTATTTTTATGGTAGTTTCGAAACTTGAGTTAGAAGAAAATTTTGAGCTAGANTTTTTGGGTTCTAGCTCAAAATTTTCTGAAGATGCAGGTATCGAGCCGCATATAAAAATAAACTAGAACTCCTGGCTGAAATCCCTATTAGTGCCTATTATAGGCACTAATAGGCATTAATGGGCACTATGGGCACTATAGGCACTATAGGTACTAATGGACACTAGATGGGTACTAGAATGGGCACTAGATAGGGGCAATAAGATTTTCTGGAAGTACTATAAAATTTTACCACACCAATGTTTACTATAAATTCTTATGCTAGTAATGTCTAATGTATCAGTAGTTTATTTTAAAAGTGATTGCTATATACTAACCTTCTAAAAAAATATCACTATGGGCACTTTGAAAAAAACTTTCCGAACAACCCTGTATATTGATGACCCCCAGGACATACCGTTCCGACCGTGTACCGGGGGTCATTTTTGTAAATTTAAGGCAAAAATAGGCCTTTTGTGCGCAAACACCCCCAGGATAGTTTCAAAAGCGGAAAATAACGACGACAATCGATTCCCCGCATAGAAAAACTCCCTACAGTCAAAACTCCATATAGTGACATCCCGATATAGTGACCCCCCTGAAAATTCGATATAGTGACCCCCCCCCCAAAGTGCACGAAATATGCGAATTTCAGAAAGACTATTTCTTGACATACAAATTTCGGCCTCAAGAGGTCTATGCCAACTTGTTGTAGAGCGCATGAACAACAATTTGTCTCTAAAGGGTAAAAACATACATGCACAAAGGGGGGTGCTGCACCCCTCAATTCGTCGTATCGAGCGACATTTATTTGGCCGGCAATTCGTTAAACCGCCGCTAGTTAAGCATAAGCTGGAACTTGCACGCCCCCCCCCCTGCTTGTGCATATATTGGTAAAAAAATTGATTTTTTGTCTCTAAGGGGTAAAAAAATTGATTTTTTGTCCCCTACTTTTCAAAAAAAATTTTTATATCAGTTTTTCATTTATTGTTTTTCAGTACTTTTTTAACATCAATTTTTTATGAGATGTGATTTTTTAGCCTGCTGATCAAGGAATAATTGCTAATGTTAAAGTACATTATAGAACAATTCTGCTTCGGGATCGGGTGAAGAAAATTGATGAAGGGACAATGCTCGAAATAAATTTGCTAGGATCGCTACGATTTCTTAAAGCTGCGTGGAGTTCTGTAAAAGAAGAGACGATAAGAAATTGTTTTAGAAAAGCCGGCTTTATGAAGGAAGAAGAGGTGTGTTTATTAATTGTATTTTTACTTTAAAGTTAATCTTTTTAGAATCTAGAGTTGGAAAATGGTGATACAGTGGGAGAATTATTGCAGGCCTGGCAAGAACTGGAGATTCGTGGAGAAATTGAACCTGGAATTGAACCGGCTGATTATATTGAGATGGAATTGGACATCGGTTTGTTTTATGATCTTATTTTATTTTTTACCTTTCTTTTTGATAATGAAATCAATTAAGAAAACCAAGTCGGTCAAGATTTGGTAGAACTTGATGGTTTATGTCTTGAGGATGTACAGAGCGTTCAGTTAGGTCTGCAACATCGATGTTTTTAGTCGTTCTCGCAGCCCCTCTAACGAATTTCTATGCGGTTTTTTTAAAATTGTAGTTGAACAATGGCCGAATAAATACTGATAAAAATTTTCGAATTCCGTTGATCCTAACATTGTCAAAAATTACTTTGAAGTTTTCAAAGTCGATTTTATTCACCTTAACAAAATGTTAGAAATTTAATTTTTTTATGAAAATACAGAGCTTTAGTCCCACTAACGCATACAAAAAACCGTATATAAAAATTATTTACCAGTGGCGAGATATTTGACTTTGAAGTTGATAGTAAAAAATGAGGCAAAAACAAAATGACACACCCGGAAATCGAACCCTCGACCTTTTGGCTGGCTAGTCTAACGCGCAACCACTACGCCATATAGTGATAGTATAGTGGTTAGCACGTTCGACTAGTCAGCCAAAAGGTCGAGGGTTCGATTTCCGAGTGTGTCATTTTGTTTTTACCTCATTTTTTACTATCAACTTCAAAGTCAAATATCTCGCTACTGGTAAATAATTTTTATATACGGTTTTTTGTATGCGTTAGTGGGACTAAAGCTCTGTATTTTCATAAAAAAATTAAATTTCTAGCATTTTGTTAAGGTGAATAAAATCGACTTTGAAAACTTCAAAGTAATTATTGACAATGTTAGGATCAACGGAATTCAAAAATTTTTATCAGTATTTCTTCGGCCATTGTTCAGCTACAATTTTAAAAAAACCGCATAGAAATTCGTTAGAGGGGCTGCGAGAACGACTAAAAACATCGATGTTGCAAACCTAACTGAACGCTCTGTACCTCTGGATTTTATGGACTATGAATTTTTGCTCGATGAAATGGAAAACCTGGAAGAACCGGAGGAGATAAATTACGAGTTATAAAATTTTTCATTTTTTGTCACATTTGTTGAATTTTATTAAATTGTTTTGAATAGAAATTTCATGTTTAACTTTTTTGTGTTATTATTGTGATAAATAAAATATGGAATTGTATGAAAATTTTGTTTTGGATCAAAATAAGGGGTTGAGGCAAACTCGGTTTTTTGAGGATAACTTATTTTTTTTGTCATTTGTTTTGGTTGATTTTTGGATATATTGTGTAAAAAAGTGCGCTGAACAAGATAGCGTCAAAATTTTTTCAGAAAAATTCATTTAGGGGTAAACAAAAATTGTTTTTGCAAAAAACCCCATATAGTGACATCCCCTCCTAAAATTCGATATAGTGACCCCCCCCCCCCCCCCCC
>OZJO01025716.1:0-26258 GCA_900406225.1 Acrobeloides nanus | reverse complement strand
GCCAAAACATAAGGGGGACCCTTTGGTTTTTTGCTGTATATTTTTACCAAAAGCGATACGTTTGCCGAAATTTGACCTCCCAGCGGCAATATGGGGGTGGGTCGACCCAGCCCTTGCCCAAGTGTGACGCAAACATCCCAATCGAAACTATATTTCTTGGAGAAACAAACGAAGTTTACCTAGAAGAAGATGAAGAAACTCCCGTCTCGAAATTCAAAATCGAATTTCTGACCACAATTCGTGAAGTTTGGCAAATTTTTGTCTAAAAATGACCCCTACAGGAGTAATTTTATGCGGGAAATCGATTGCGCGCATTCCTGAAGCCTGAAAATGCTTTCCTGGTCCTGATTCAGGGGAAAACGGTGTGTGTATTGAAGCGAAAATCGAAAAATTTGGATTTTTTGCGGAAAATAGACTCTCAAGGGGTAATTTTATGCGGGGAATCATTGCTCGCACTCACGAATCGTGAAAATGAGTTGGAAAGTGCTCTAAATGAAAAAGACTTGATTCTAGCCGACGCTGGATTAGTCCAAAACGATGCTCATATGGCTCGAAAAGAGATGAAATATAGCTCGAAAAGAGATGGAATATGGCTCGAAACGAGATAGAAAAAAACACAAATGCATCGATTGGAATCTTTTTTTGTAGCTACGAAAAAACAAATTTTGCAAACCAGTTCCCCTTCAACAAAACGCTAAAACGTGCTGTCAGTTTGCAAAATTTGTTCGAAATTTGGCAAACCTTTTTCAAGATAACTTGATCCAAACTTTCTCTTTGGTGTAAAGCCAATTTTCAAAATTATTATCGAATCTCGATAAAACAAGCAATTTCAGCTTATTTGAGCAGAGAAACTAGTCATGCAATTGATTTGTTAAGAAATTAGTTATTAGCCTGCTTAATTGATATGAAAAATGCTGCTGTTCGAATTTTTCGTTTTGCATGTACTAAAATTGTGTTTAATTTTTTCTCACTTGTTCTATTATGCTAATTTTTGATGGATATAGAATTTTTTATTATACTTTGGCATTTGCTAGCATTTATGACATTTAGAAAAAGTCATTTAGAAATTTCTTTCATTGAAAAAACGAATTTCCAAAAAAATCCAAATTTTATATTCAAGGGGGGTTTCGACATAGAAGAACTCAAATCTGTCGAAATTTTTTGATTTTAACGCATGAAAATGCTTCCTTGACCCTGACTCAGGGAATAGATTCGATGTATTGACGCGAAAATCGGAAAATTTTCTTTTTTTGCGTCAATACTCCAGGTTAAGATAATTTTTTCATACTTAGAAAATGTGCGCAATCGTTTCCCCTTACCCCCCAGATGAATGCTTTCCGGGCGAAGATAGAAATTTTTTCGATTTTCGCGTCAATACACCAACTCCATTCCCTGAATCAGGGGCAAGGAAGCGCGTTTTCATGCTTCGGGAATACGAGAAATTGATTTCCCGCATAAGTATACCTATATGGGTAATTTTTAGTAAAAAATTTTCCGGTCCCAAAAAATTTTTTTAGGCCTCAAAAATCACACAAATGCACTTTTTTATACTTAACCATAACAAAAACTCGAATTTCCCCCTTTCGTGCAGGGGAATTTTGGATGTTTTCCAGGCAAAACATACATGGGCAAGGGGTAGGCTGGTAAACTGAAAAGCGACACGTTTGACAACCGAAAAGCCACACGTTTTTTGACCGTAAAAAATTGAAAAATTAATAAAAATTCATAAAATTTGTCAAAAATTGAAAAATTCGTAAAAAATTGAAAAATTCATAAAAATTCATAAAATTTGTCAAAAATCGAAAAATTCATCAAAAATTGAAAAATTCATAAAAATCGAAAAATTCATCAAAAACCCTTTGGTTTTTTGCTGTACATTTTTACCAAAAGCGACACGTTTGCCGAAATTTGACCTCCCAGCGGCGACATGGGGGTGGGTCGACCCACCTCTTGCCCAAGTGTGGGACGAAAATAGAATTTTTTTCGATTTTCGCATCAATACACCGAATCCATCCCTGAATCAGGATCAAAGAATATAGGGGTCACCCTTAAGTCAAATTTGAATCCTAATGTGTTCTTTATGGCCAAAGTCCCTCGGACACAAAATCAGCCGCTAAAACGTCATTTTTTGTTTAAATTTTATGATGTCTGGCTTTTCGCTTCAATACATTTTTCCTGATTCAATTGAAAGTGATGAAGGTTTTCGAGTATAAAAAACTTAACTAACGTACAGTCGACCCTGGATTATCTGACCCCCCTCGGGAGGGGTCTGATAATCGAGGGTCGACCTATGCTCTTGCAATCAAATTCTTTAGGTCTTATTATTATGGTAAGTATCGAAAACAGGAATAATGTAGTATTCGATCTAGACACCGACTCTAATTATAAAAAGCCTTCTGTTATTTCCCATGATCTGATAGTCAGAGAAGCATACGAAGAGGATGACACGAGCACGGAAATGCCGGCAGCCGTTAGTTTTGTTCGTGGTTCTAGAGATTCGGCATACCAAGCCGGTATTGGGCTGACTTCGCGCTTGTCCACGGTGATTCGAAGATCTTTGCGTTTACCACCAAAGCGAGATAGCACTGTACGCCAGCGAACATCGGAATCACCGACTGAAAAGAAGCCTTCCCCCTTGCAAATTGTTGAAGAAGAGAAACAGGTATGAATATCATAGTTCGGCAAGGTGGGGGGAGGGGCTCCCGATGAGGTGGTTCCCTCAAATGGGTCAGGGGGGAGACTTCCCCCTTGCCAACCTATGATGAATATATGAATATACTCGTCAGATTTATGAAACTAGATGACGTTTGAAAAGTTTAAAAAAATATTGAAAAAGTTGATGCCCCACCCGGGCAAAAAACATAACACATTCCCCAGGAAAGTAAGTATGTACAGGTTGTTTTTTTACTGCTCCCACATTCTGAAATTAAATGTTTATTGACACGAAAGTGATGAAAGTTACGTGACGAAAGTTATGTGGCGAAAGTTACGTGGCGAAAATTATCGTGGCGAAAGTTACATGGCAAAAGTTAGCGTAGTGAGATTCGTGGCGAAAATTATAGTGCTGAATTTGGGGGGGGAGTATTTGTTAGGGTGTGTTCTGTGCTTGTACTTTAGTCAAGTACAAATATATCAGGTAGTGGGACAACACTGATTATGATGTCAAAGGAAAAGATTATTCACACCTTTTTCGACTATTCTAGCTAGAAAATAAGCACCTTAAGTGTGAAGTCTTTTGAGGGATTTTTTTCGTCCGACAAAAATTTAGATAAAAATCTTACAGTCAATACATAACAACCTGTAAAGTCAAAAATGAACTATGGGTTGTCATTAATTTTATCTATTAAAGGACTAATTCATTTGGGATAAAGTTGCCATCAATTGTATATATATTCGAAAAAAGTTCATGAAAAATGTATCATTTTTTGTTTTTACAGTAAATTCTGAATCTCTATTGTTGTCGAGATAGTAGAGTGTCAAGTTGTGATTATTTATTACAGCGAAAACATATACAGAGCGTTCATTTTGGTTTACAACATCAATGTTTTTAGTCGTTCTCGCAGCCCCTCTAACGAATTTCTATGGGGTTTTTTTAAATGGTAGCTGAACAATGGCCGAATAAATATTGATAAAATTTTCGAAATCCGTTGATTCTAACATTGTAAAAAATTACTTTGAAGTTTTCAAAGTCGATTTTCTTCACCTTAACAAAATGCTAGAAATTTAATTTTTTTATGAAAATACAGTGCCTTAGTCCCTCTAACACATACAAAAAACCGTATATAAAAATGATTTAACAGTGGCGAGATATTTGANTAATTTTTTTATGAAAATACAGTGCCTTAGTCCCTCTAACACATACAAAAAACCGTATATAAAAATGATTTAACAGTGGCGAGATATTTGACTTTGAAGTTGATAGTCAAAAATGAGGCAAAAACAAAATGACGCACCCGTGAATCGAACTCTCGGCCCTCATGGCTGCTAACTGAACGCGATAACCACTACACCATCGCCACATGGTGTAGTGGTTAGCGCATTCAGTTAGCAACCAGAAGGTCGATTGTTCGATTCCCGGGTGCGTTTATTTTTGCTTCATTTTTGACTATCAACTTCAAAGTCAAATATCTCGCCACTGTTAAATCATTTTTATATACGATTTTTTGTATATGTTAGAGGGACTCAGGCACTGTATTTTCATAAAAAAATTAAATTTCTAGCATTTTGTTAAGGTGAAGAAAATCGACTTTGAAAACTTCAAAGTAATTTTTTACAATGTTAGAATCAACGGATTTCGAACATTTTTATCAACATTTATTCGGCCATTGTTCAGCTACCATTTAAAAAAACCGCATGGAAATTTGTTAGAGGGGCTACGAGAACGACTAAAAACATTGATGTTGCAGACCAAAATGAACGCTCTGTACGTGCATTAATTTTTTCTAAAAAAATTTCGTGATTAGAGCGTTCGATTGAGTTATCGGGTGACAGAATTGGATTTAAAGGGGTGGGGGGGGTGCACGTCCAGTACGCTTCTCGAAAAAATTTTTTTACTCCAAATTAGCTGATTTTTGGTACTTGGAGGTTTTTGAACATGGGGTACCCCGATAAGGGTCATGAAAATTTTTTCGGAACTCGGGACTTGCGCCAATCGATTTCTCGTGCCCGAAAACCCCCAAATATAAAAAATCAGTCAATTTGAAGAAAATTTTTTCAAAAAGCGTACTGGGCGTGCATCCCTCTTTAAACTCGATTTTTAGCTAATTTTTGAAATGTGGAAGCAGTCAAAAATCAACCTGTATATAACAGTTAAACATACAAATTTACACACTTACTTTCTTGAATTATGATCCGGGAAAAAGCATTTTCGCACTTCAGGAATTCGCGCAATCGATTTCCCTCATAAAATTACCCCTATATGGGTCATTTTTAGGTTTTTGAAAAAAAATTTCGGGTCGAAAAAACCATGAAACAATCGCTAAAATTCTGGTCTTTTTCGATACACCCTGTAATAGAATTTGATGAAAAAACTTTTAGACGTTCACGAAATATACGGATGTAAAACGTGAGCCGTGCCCTGATCAATATGGAGCGTTGAAAGAATTACAAACATTACTCAGGCTTAACCGCCACAATCATGTAAGTTTACAAGAAATTTCACGTACATAACATTCCTAAATGGTATACAATTGAGAAATTCATTCGTATAATGACATTGCTGAATCATCCCACGTTTTATTACTCAAAAAAATGTTACTATTAAACAATCTCGGATCTGCTACACATGACTGTTTTCGAGGAAAAATCGAAAAAAATTTTTGGGTGGGTGTTTTTGGGCCATTTTAGGTGTTTTTGGTCTTATTTACAGGCCAAAAAACACCCAGAAAATTTTTTTCAATTTTTCCTCGAAAACAGTCTTTTTTCATCACCCACGTGAAAATTTTTTTTCTTAAAACGATACCTCTAGGGGTAAAAACATGCGGGGAATCTGAATTTGATATTTTCAAAGCGAAAAAACGCTTTCCTAATTCAGGGAAAGCCTTGTATTGAAGCGAAAAGTCGCAAAGATGCTATTTTTGCCTAAAAACGACCCCTTTTGGGGTAAAAATGTTTTTGCGACTTTTCGCTTCAATATACAGGCCTTCCCTGAACCAGGGAAGCATTTTTTCGCTTATAAAATGTCAAATTCGGACTCCCCGTGTGTTTTTACCCCTAGAGATGTCATTTCCAGAAAAAATTTCGAAAATTTTTTCACGTGGGTGGTAGCTCCCTAATGTGTAGTAGCTCCAAAATTTCGTAAATGACTGAGTGCATGTGTGGGTCAAGAGGGTCGGCGTGGAATGAATATATAAACTTTTCAAAATATTTGACACTAGTGAGGTTCCATGTTAGGCTTAGGCCTAAGCCTAGACCTAAGCCTAAGCTTAGGCTTAAGCTTAAGCCTAAGCCTAGGCTTATTTGAATTTTAGTGTTCTGAATTTTTTTCTCTCTTGGACATGATCTCCGTTTTTTGAGATTCTGTTCAAAGGTTTACCTTGTTTATCGTTTTAAAAATTTCGTGTTTCAATGATTTACTCTTTAGTCTACTTGTAAAATGTTTTTAAAGGGCCAGACCACTCGAAAAAAACACCATTGAAAAACTATATATTCGGAAAGTTCATGAAAAATGGAGCATTAATTGTTTTTACGGCATGTTCTGAAACGTTGTAGTTTTCGAGAGAATTGCGTTTGAAGTTGGCGATTTTTGAAATCTGTGTATTACAGCGAAAACATGATCACAGAGTGAAAAATTCATCCTTGAATCAATACAAGTTGTGTATTGATGCGAAAATTTAAAAAAAGTTTTTCATCAACTTACGAAAACTGCGAATTTTCGCGTCATTATACAACTTTTATTGATTCAGGGACGAATTTTCATTGCGTTCATGTTTTCGTTGTAATACACAGATTTGTCAAAAATCGCCAACTTTTTTTTACGGCATATTCTGAATATCGTTTTAGTTTTCAAGAGAATTGCGTTTGAAGTTGGCGATTTTTGAACTTTTGTGTATTACAACGAAAGCTTGTGACGATCGTTTTTTCCCTGAATCAATAATTCTATGTATTGAGAAGAAAATAATTCAAAATCCTTGAACATTTAGAAAAAATAAATATAGCATTTGTTATAACTCGTTGAGACGAATAAAATGACACCGAAATTATCCAATTTGAAAATTGTTTTGGGTTATTGAAACGAAAGTTCTGATTCAGGGTTTTCGTTTCAATAACTCAAAACAATTTTCAAATTGGATAATTTTGGTGTCATTTTGTTCGTCTCGTCGAGCTATAAAAAATGCTATATTTTTTTTTCTAAACGTTCACAGATTTTGAATTGTTTTCTTCTCAATATACAGAATTGATTGAATCAGGGAAAAAATGATTAAGTACATGTTTTCGTTGTAATACACAAAATTTTAAAAAAAATCGCCAACTTCATACGTAATTATCTCGAAAACGACAACGATTCAGAAGTTGACGTAAAAACAAAAAATGCTCCATTTTCGTGAACTTGAACTTTCCGAATTTCAACAAAACAATGGCAACTTTTTTCCGACTGAACTGGTTTTTTAAACAGTTGCATAGAAAAGTTCAGAGATTCTTTGTTGAAAAATACTATACAATAGGGGGAGGCCACCCACGTGAAAAAATTTTCATACAAGTTGTTTGCATATTTGGTTATAGTTCAACTGCTTTGTATAGTTCAACTGCGTTACGTATTAAGCGAATAGAAAATTTTTACGAAAAAATGTTTTTGCCATGTTTTCGCCCCATTGTCCTGCATTAATCATCGAAATAAATTTCCTTGTTTTCCACTTTCATTGTCCTAACCGGTGCTAGCTGAGAAAAAAGAAAGCACAACGACTACACTTTTTTCTACATCTAGTAAGCAAAACGTCGCCTACTGTCCACTCTTCTTATTCAGCAACAAGTGAAATAATCGTCTTTTACGGCAAATATGTGGGGGAGGCTGCTGCTGCTGCGCGAAAATCGTATTTATCTTTTAGTCGCTCTCCTCGCGGTTCTCTTCGATCGAACACACAGCTGGCTGCTGTTGCTCTTCGGTGTGTCCATTATTCGGTCATTCACGGCGTTCACATAATTCTTGACATTTCAACATGCCTTTCAAAAATTCACGATGAACTGTTATTTCATATATATTAGATTGTTGAATAAGTCCTGTATCCCTACGTTTCATCACATGGAAGGCTCTAGAAATCTGTTTTCGATAAAAATTTTGGAGTTACTTCGTCTGGGGCTGAGGAGACCCAGTCAACATGGTCTCCAAACTTATGTTAAAAATTCAAAAATTTTGTTCGAAAATGCGCTTTCTAGGGTAATTTGATATGAGAAACACGATTCTGATGTTATTTTCACGCCAAATGCTTCAGAAATTGTGAAAATGAGTGTTTTTTGAAGATTACTTTTTGATCAACTTTTGTATTTTAGTTATATATAGCTAAAATGGCGAATCCTCGAGAAATCTGAGAGTGTGCAATTTCTGAAGTATTTGGCGTGAAAATAGCATCGGAATCGTGTTTCTCATGTCAACCCCCCTTACCCCTAGAAAGCACATTTTCGAACAAAATTTTGAAATTTTTAACATAAGTTTTGAGACCATGTTGACTGGGTCTCCAGCATACATGGGCAAGGGGGAGTACTGTACCCCCCCCCCTAATTCGTCGTATCGGGGAAAAAATTAGTGGACCAATTCGTATTTTGACGGCAAAACATATATACGAATTCGTATTTGACTACGATTTCGTATTTCCAATTCGTATACGAATTCGTATTTCGACTTTTTCGCCTGTCGACGTTTTTTTTGGTCGACAGTAACCTTTGGGACAATTTGTATTTTGGGGCCCAGTACCCCCTTGCTTGCCCATGTATGGCCTTCAGCCCCAGCCGAAGTAGATCTGGTTGTTCAATAAGTCCTACATTCCTATATTTCATCACCTAGAAGGATCTAGAAATACGTTTTCGATGAAAAATTTTTTTTGGCAGTAATGCATGCTGAATACGATCTAATCAGCCTTCTTGAGCGTAGCTCAAGTTTTCGTGTCAATATATAAATTTTTCAAAAAGTCGAGTTTTCAAAGATGAAACCTTAGAATGTTGATATTTGACTATAGAAGTTAATTTTTATCGAAATTTTCGACTTTCCTAGGGTTTTTCTAGGCGCTGAAATTTTTAATTTTTGATGAATTTTTCAATTTTTTGTAGAATTTTTCGAATTTTTCAAATTTTGATGAATTTTTCAATTTTTGACAAATTTTTCAATTTTTAGTACATTTTTCAATTTTTGTTGAATTTTTCAAATTTTCGATTTTTGGCGAATTTTTTCGAATTTACGATTTTTAGTACATTTTTCAATTTTTGACGAATTTTTCAATTTTTAGAAAACTTTTATCGAAAACGAATTTCCAGTTTCATCACCTTCTAGGTGATGAAACTGGAGCCTTACAGGTGAAAACGTAGGATGAAGGACTTATTGACCAACTAATATTTGGAATGAACGAGAGTCATCTTGTAGTCCTAGTATATAAAAATGTTGTTTTCGTCTCAAAAATTTCCAATTGCTTATTATACGTTGCTAAATTTTTTCTGCCGACCTGATCTTATGTTGAGTAGTAAACTTGTTTTTATCAAAACAGTTCTCTCCTTACAAGCAGATTCTTGAAAAACTGTATAAATAGATTAATCTGCTCTCATGTGGTGAATGATGTTACTTTCTCTCTCTTTCTCTCTCACTCATCAACTTTGTTTACAGGAGTAGAGGCCTACCAAAAACCGCACGTTGTTAAGACTATTGTTCTCAATTAGCCGGATTTTCGTTCTCTCTTTTACTCAGAAAGGTGGGCTTGCTGTCCACTTAGTGTGGTGCGCTGGTTTTGTACCTTTTTGAATTCCGGTTGATAGATTTTTTCTCGATGTTTTTCAAGTGTTTTATGTAATACATAATTATAAGTGATAGCTCTCATGTTTTTGGAAATTCTTGGAGCTCGGATTAACACGCTGAGACATGGAAATCCAGGGAATTTGAAATTGGACAAAAATTTTCGGGCCATACCGGGACTCGAACCCGGACCAGGCTCCTGGCTATCGTCCAAGTGTACTATCATTGTTCTACCGAGACCTACAACTGACGCCGTTAATTGAAGAATACTTGGCGCCAATATTCACCAGTTAACGGGCATCAGTTGTAGGTCTCGGTAACACAATGGTAGTGCACTTGGAAGATAGCCAAGAGCCTGGTTCGAGTCCCTCTCGGATCCGAAAACTTTTGTCCAATTTCAAATTCACTACAATTAAGTGTTTTTTGTCAAAATTATTTTTATATCACTTGAGCTTTTTTTATAGGAATTTTGGTACTACTTCGGATTAACTACTGCAAATGAAGGGGTTCTGAAGGCGGAAATTTTTCTTTCAAAATCAACCATTCTAGGGGTAATTTTATGCGAGAAACGATTGCGCGCATTCCAGAAGTGTGAAAACGAATACCTTTTCGTGAAAATAAGCCTTTTATACTGCAATCAGGAAAAAACAGCTTTTCCGCTATGTCGATGCGCGCCATAAAATTTGAATTTTTATGGCGCCATAGATATTGATAAAAAAATCAGATGCTTATGAAGTATAAAAGGCTCATTTTCACAAAAATAATTCATTTTCATGCTTCAGGTTTTCTCGCATAAAAATATCCGGAGCTAGTTCCCTTTAGGGGGGCCACCCACAGGGGCAAAATTCAAAGTTTCCGATTTTCAAAAAATTTTGTAGAAATGACCCCTATGGGGGTTTTTCCATGCGAAAAACACGAATTTGATCGAATTTTGCCATGAAAACCAATGGAAACACGAGAAATTCGCCTTTTTATGTTTATTTTGTTGAGTCATTTTGCATGACCCGGGATGCTCCAGGTAGGCAATGCTCATGTTTCCATTGGTTTTCATGCCAAAATTCGATCAAATTCGTGTTTTTCGCATGGAAAAACCCCTATAGGGGTCATTTCTGCAAAAATTTGTGAAAATCAGAGACTTAGATTTTTGTCCCTGTGGGTGGCCCCCCTAAAGGGAACTAGCTCCAAATATCCCTTTGACGAATTTTTCGATTTTTGATAAATTTTTTAGATTTTTATCGAATTTTTTAATTTTGACCAATTTTTCGATTTTGGGCGAATTTTTCAAATTTTATCGAATTTTTTTGTAATTTTTATTAGAGATCGGACAAAACCAAAATTTGCCCAAAATATTTTGTAAATTGTGCCCAAAATTTGGGGTCCAAATTTTGTTTGGTTTAATTTTTACAAAATTGTGTACAATTTTGTAAAATTTTGGGTCCATTTTTGACCAAAATTTTGGTTGGTCCACTTTGCCGATCTCTAATTTTTATCGAATTTTTTTTCAATTTTTAGTTTACACATTTTTCAATTTTTGGGGAATTTTTTAATTGTTATCGAATTTTTCAAATTTTGACGAATTTTTCAATTTTTAGCACATTTTTCAATTTTTTACGAATTTTTTTATTTTTGACTAATTTTTCGATTTTTGGCCAATTTTTTAATTTTTAACGAATTTTTTTATTTTTTGGATAATTTTCAATTTTTAGCACATTTTTCAATTTTTGGCGAATTTTTCAATATTTATCGATTTTTTCAATTTTTATCGAGTTTTTTAATTTTTGATGAATTTTTTTATTTTTAACAAACTTTTCGATTTTTGACAGATTTAAAAAAATTAAAGCTTTTTCGCCAAATATTGGCAAATTGAAAATTTCGATTTTTGACGATTCGCCAATTAAGTGCAGCCTAGGATAGTACAGGAGAAAAAATCTATAGGTCTAAATCAAGACATAGCACACATAATATTTCATGCTACTTTTCTATCACATTTATAGCATTTTTCCTGATGCTTCTTCCTCTGCATAATAACCATTTCACCCCTTCGGCGTTTTTGCTTCTTCTTTTCTCATATATTCTAATTACGTAGTTGGTCTATATAGGTCAATTTTTCCAATTCAAAAATAGACAAGCTCCTTTTTTGAAATTCGTAAAAAATAACAAAATTTTCGAAATAAAAATTTATTTATTTGCCTTTACAGCTATAAATTTATTTTTAACCATTTTCCACATTTGATTTCGAAAACATGTTGCTAATCTCGAAAAATTTCAAAATTTTTTGAAAAATACACATCTTTATCATCAATTGCGGTGGACGAAAATGGACGTTGAGTTTATCGGATGTTTGTTTTTCCGATATTTCACCCGCGTTTGACTTTCTTATTAGTCAAAATTATCTAATTTTACTATTTTTGGCGATTCTTCTATTTCCACGCCGAAAGTAAATATTGGATTCGGTATAAAAATTGATAAGAATTGCAAAATTTGATTTATTTCTATTTTAACCTCTTTGCACGCGGGATAGGCATCTCGACCAGCTGGTCGAGACGCTAAACGCGGCGCTTAAACGTTTCGACTTACAACTAAGTCGAGTTGCTAAACGTCTCAACTTGCGTTTCGAATTCGTGACTCAAGTTGAGACGTTTAGCGTCTCGACCTCGTTTGAATTAGTTGGAGTATTGACACGAAAACCCTGAATTTTACTTTTTTTAAATATGCTTAATTATTGATTGTATTTAACAAAACAAAGACGGCATTCGTTTATAGCTCGACGAGACGAACAAAATGACACCAAATTTATCCAATTTGATAATAGTTTTGGGTTATTGAAACGAAAACCTTGAATCAGAGTTTTCGTTTCAATAACCCAAAACAATGATCAAATTGGATAATTTTGGTGTCGTTTTGTTCGTCTCGTCAACCTATAAACGAATGTGTCTTTGTTTTGTTAAATACAACCAATAATTAAGCATATTAAAAAAAAGTAAAATTCAGGGTTTTCGTGTCAATACTCCAACTATTTCAAACGAGGTCGAGACGCTAAACGTCTCAACTTGAGTCACGAATTCGAGATACAAGTCGAGACGTTTAGCCTAAAGGACCCGGCCAGTTTTGAACACGATTTTTTAAATTCTGTTGAATCAGGGTTTTCGTTTCAATGAACAGAATTTTTAAATTCTGTTAAAACTTGAAAGTTCAAATTGGGTCAATCAACTTTTGCGTTTGAAGTAAATTTCAAGTCGTTAACCCTTAGTTATTGATTCTGTTCAAAACTGGACGGATCCTTTAAATGTACTTATAAAACGTGCTTCTTCTTCTCCTCCTCCTTCTCTCCCCATACCCTCTTCGCGCAAATTAGTTCGACTGTGAAAGTGAAAGGTGTATTTGAATTCCAAAAAGCCCCATTCGATCATCTTCATAAAGTCTTCCCCTTCTTCTTCTTTTGGGTTTCCGCATGAGGTGCAAGCATTCGGATGTGTTTTCTCCAACACAAACAGCGCCAGAACCAGTTTCAGTCATCCTCGGCTAATTAATGAATGTCACAGAGCATGTACCTCGCTTTTTCTCAAGGACAAGTCGTGTACTTTCTGGAACGAAATGTCCCACTACCGGAAAAGAGCTATTTGACGATAATCTCGTTGGTGTGTGTGGCTGGCGGCCGATTCACCTATATTAAACTGTCTTAGGCTTTAGAGTAATCCTTGTCTACAATAACATGCTTTTTGTCTTGTTTGTAAATAAGAACCGGAAATTTTTTATGACCTTTTCCTTCAGATTTTTTTCTCTTTTGTGTAGACTTGATAGTACAGGTTGATTCAAAGAAATTGAGAATTTTTGGAGCTACTTCGACTCATATACCCCCCCCTCATAGGCGTAGCCAGGATTTTGCGACAGAGGGGCTAATCGGCGACAGGGGGCTGAATGTGTAAATTTTGTTAAAAAATGCGTTTTTTCCTTAAAAAATCGAGCTTTTATATTAAATTTTTGGACGACAGGGGGGAGGGGCTAAAGCCCCCCTAGCCCTCTCCCCATTGAACGTGGTTTAAAATCGAAAAATTTTATTTTCGAAATTTTCTCAAAAATCACCCCTATTAGGTAATTGTTATGCGGGAAACACGGTGGCGATGTTATTTTTGCGTAAAAACGCGTTCCATTTTTTAAATGGAAAGAATTTTTACTCAAAAATCGATCAAAATTCGAAATTTTTGCTCAAAATCGAATGTCAAAATCAACGAAATTTTCCATTTTTAGCATATTTTTCAATTTTTGGCGAATTTTTCATTTTTTAGCACAAAATCGAATTTTTGCCAAAAATCGAGTTTTTGCTCAAAATCGAATTTCAAAATCAACGAAATTTTCCATTTTTAGCACAATTTTTGACGAATTTTTTCAATTTTTGACTAATTTTTTGAAATTTTGACGAATTTTTTCAATTTGACGAATTTTTCAATTTTTGACTGATTTATCAATTTTTGACGAATTTTTTCAATTTTATCACATTTTCAATTTTTGATGAATTTTTCGATTTTTGACAAATTTTTTAAAATTTTGACGAATTTTTCAATTTTTGACGAATTTTTTCAATTGTTGACCAATTTTTCGATTTTTGTTGATTTTTTCAATTTTATCACATTTTTCAATTTTTGACGAATTTTTCAATTTTTAACAAATTTTCAATTTTTGTCGATTTTTTCGATTTTTAGCACATTTTTCAATTTTTGATCAATTTTTTAAATTTTAACGAATTTTCGATTTTTGACTAATTTTTCGATTTTTGACGACAACAGAAAATTATCATTTTTCACCAAAAATCGTAATTTTCTGAGCATTTTCAGCTCATACAGGGTGATCTATATGGGTGATTTTCCCCAGTCTCCAACATGCGCTCCCTAATGATTTTTTTGGACCTGATTCTCCCCCTGAGCTCCTACGGCCCTGCATTTTTCATGACTTAAAAAATCTTTGTTTATGTATTAGATCACCAGCTTCATCATTTGCTTACATTCCTCTTGATTAATTCAACTTCCGCATTTCGGATCTTTCTTGCATTTCTTGCATGCACTATTTGACTTTTGCGTGTGAACGTAACTGGAAAGTGATCCCCGTGCTCTGTAAACAGTACGCATCATCGCGTGTATTGTTAGCGTAAACTATAGCCAAACTTAACTTTCTAGTTCCCCCAACTATTTTACTTTGTGAATGTGACTCCAATAGTCAAAAATGGCCCCACCTCAATATTCTTCTACTAATGATGTGAATGAAATTTTCAAAGTGATCTCAACGAACCCCTTGGTTCCATCTTCATCGATTGATCGGCGTAAAGAATCCACGTCAACAGCAGAAACGTCGCCCACATCGGAAAAATCATTTTTCAAGGCCAATGTTTTTGGAGCTGGTATTTGTCAACTTTCTTCGGCATACCATGAAAATTGCTGGCATAGTGACTATTATTATGACAACAGATCACGAATGGGCTCGTCGGATTATGAAGAGAATTTCCATCAACACGACAAAATTCTGCGTGAACAAACTAGCACTGATTCAGCATTCGATTCACCCGACCAGCTTTCTCGGGCCAATTCAATTGCTTCAAGTGCATCGGACGAGCAATCCGATGGATTGGCAGAGTTGCCAAATGTGAGAAGAAACCTTTCGAAGAGCCATATGGATATGCGGGTTTGCCAGCGACAAGAAGCTAGTCGATCGTTCAGCGTGGATTCCGGATATAGTACCATATCTTTTCTATCCGAACAAAATAGAATGAGTGAAGAGAGGCAAATTTCAGCCAAACAAGTGGCTGAGTTGACGAAAAGTTGGAAAAAGAGAGATGAGATTTCAAAGTTTGTTGATGGCATAGTGGAAGATTTGAATGAACAGAATATTACACATGTACGAGTTTAGGGACGAAATAACTCGGCATAGGGTCAAATGGAATGAAAAGGATGGAACGAAACCAAATTCAGGGTTTTCGTGTCAATATTCAGGCAACTTCAAATGAAGCGATCGAATAAAACGATCGAGTGAAACGATATAATGGAAATTGAAAATTTCGTCAAAAATTGAAAATTCGTCAAAAATAGAAAAATCAACAAAAATTGAAAAATTCGTCAAAATTTTGACGAATTTTCGATTTTTAGCACATTTTTCAATTTTTGACGAATTTTTGACAAATTTTCAATTTTTGTCGAATTTTTCGATTTTCAGCACATTTTTCAATTTTTATCGAATTTTTCAATTTGTGATGAATTTTTTCGATTTTTGACGAATTTTTCGATTTTTGAGGAATTTTTCAATTTTTACATGAATTTTTCAATTTTTGACAAATTTTCAATTTTTGTCGAATTTTTTTCAATTTTTGATCAATTTTTTAAATTTTAACGAATGTTTCAATTTTTGTCGGAATTTTTATTTTTAACGAATTTTTGATTTTTGAAAAATTGTCAAAAATTAAAAATTCAACAAAAATCGAAAAATTCGTCAAAATTTGAAAATCTGTTAAAAACGAAACCAAATTCAGGGTTTTCGTGTCAATACTCAAACAAATTCAAACTCGTTTCCGCACGCCGTACGGAAATGAAATCGTTTCATTTGTTTCGCTTTATTCGATCGTTTCATTTGAATTTGCCTGAATATTGACACGAAAACCCTGAATTTGGTTTCGTTCAATTATGTCGTTTCATTTTATCTTTTCAACCTTTTCATTTCATTCGAGTCTATGCCAAAAAAACTCCCCCTGTTCTACCATTTAACTTATAAAAATATTCTTAGCTATGTGTCACTTTCAATAATCACAAAAAATTTTAGGTGAAAAAATTCATCCGCTATAACAACTGGCCGGTTTCACATGAGATTCGTGCTGAGCTATGGCGAGTGTTGTGCAACAATAAAGACCTGGAGACGAACAAGCGTCTGTACGTGCAACAATTGGACGATCTTATGAAGAGCGGAGGTTTTTTCATTTTCCTATTTGTGCATTAAAATTGAAAAATTCGAAAAAAATCGAAAAATTCGTGAAAAATCGAAAAATCCGTCAAAAATTCGTCAAAAATCCAAAAATTCATCAAAAATAAAAAAAATTCGTAAAAAATCCAAAAATTCATCAAAAATCGAAAAATTTAAGAAAATTTGAAAAGTCGACAACAATCATATAGCCTATTTTTTATAGTTAAAACCTTCCATCCAGCTTTCTTGTCTGCCGATGGCATTGTCATACACGACCATGGCCTCAAACAACATGGCGCGGTCGCCCTACAAAGACTACTTATTATCATTGAGTGTGTTCGACCAGAAATTCGTTATGTTCCGGTGAGTTATCCCCCGTTGAATGGAGTTATTGTCCGAAAATCATGCGTCACGCATACATGTATAGTAAAGCGGCTAAACTTTTTACGGGTTTATTTATTGCACTGTTGGTTTTCCAATCGAACTAATTGACTCCGCATTGTTTGATCCATTTAGACTATTCAGCAAAACCGGATTCGAGATCATTTTTCGAATACACACGCTCTCCACACTTGAAATGTTTACGAAAACTTTTTGGCTTTTTTCTCAAAAACAAAAATAGTACAGTCAAACCTTCAAATAATGATGTAGCTTTTTTTTGCTACCACGAAACTTTTTATTGAATCAGGCAACGTGTACATTGAAACGAAAAGAAATAAAAATGGATCCTTACATAGCTTTTTTGATGCATCCCTGTGTGGTCGTATCGCGGGAAAATTGGGATTAGTACTAACCAACGTATACAATGAAACGAAAAGAAACGTGGATCCTTATATAGCTGTTTTGATGCATCCCTGTGTGGTCGTATGGCGAGAAATCGGGATTAGTTAGTACTAGTACAGTTAGTACTCCTCCTTATTTTTCCACCATACGACCACGCAGGGATGCATAAAAAGTTATATAAGGGTCCACGTTTCTTTTCGTTTCAATGCTCACGTTGCCTGATTCAATCCGTGGTAGCCAAAAAAAATTTTTCAACTATATTATTACTGATTTTTAGATACTCTACCCATTGTGTGCCATGTTTTTGCATTATATGAACCCGGAGGACACGTTCGCCTGTATGATGAGATTACTGTCGCAAGGGCATAGCTTTTTGCTACAATCGGAAGTGGCCATGTTTGCGTCTAGGTTCACTATTTTGGGTCTAGTCAAGAAACATAAGGTATACAACTTGTTCTAATTAGGAAATTTGTAGAATTTGAAAAAATGTCCCACAACTGGTCTCACAAACTTCAACAGGACATGCTAGGCCTAAGGCTTTGGCTTATCCTAAGTCTTAGGCCTAGCATAAGGCTTAGCCTAAGCCTAAGACCTATCCTAATCATCAAAACCTAAGCCTTTTTTCAGCTTGGGGGGGGGGGATTCTACATAAATTCGATTTAGTGACACCCTCCCTCCGATTCGA
This sequence comes from Acrobeloides nanus, assembly GCA_900406225.1. Taxonomy (NCBI): domain Eukaryota; kingdom Metazoa; phylum Nematoda; class Chromadorea; order Rhabditida; family Cephalobidae; genus Acrobeloides; species Acrobeloides nanus. Next base: position 8,418 of record OZJO01025716.1, on the reverse strand, counting down.
CTTAGTGACCCCTCCCTGGGAGTGTCAAGAGTTGACTATTTATACTTTTGCAACGCATCCCTGCGTGGTCGTGTTGGCGGAAAAATTCTCGGGAGGAGTCACTAATCGAAGGGAAGGTGTCACTAAATCGAGTTTGTCTGTATTTATACTTCTGCAATGCATCCCTGCGTGGTCGTGTTGGAGGGAAAATTTCCAGGGGGGTCACTAAATCGAGATGTCACTATCGAGATGTCATCGAGAATTAACTGTATGTCTTCGTTTAGCGATCGATCTATAATCTCCTCAAAAGACGTCTAGGCACTGATGATGAAAGAAAGCTAGCCGAAGTTTTTGCCGATTGGGCCGCATGGATTTTCCGCCATCTTCCTTTCGAATACCTGGTTCGTGTGGTTGACTGTTTCCTTGTGGAAGGTATTAAATTTTCTCTCATTCTATAATTCGTCCATGTATAGGGCATAAAATGCTGCTCCGCATTACCGTAGCACTTGTTTATGTTTGGTACAAAGAGAAGGGAAAAGAAACACCATCTTCAAAATGGAACTCCAAATCAATCGAGGAACGTACTACCGAGATTTGTACCCAGGTGACACAAATTGCCCAAAATTGTCCCATATCGGTACAAACTTTGTTGGATGTCGCTTGTGCTATTCGGAATTTGAAGTTTTCTACTGTCGAAAGACTTCAGAGGCAATATGAAGAAAAGGTATTTTTTTAAAAATCAAAAAATTCAACAAAAATTGAAAAATTTGTCAAAAATTAAAAATTCGAAAAAATTCCTCAAAAATAGAAAAAATTTTCCGAAAATTGAACAATTCATCAAAAATTGAAAAAAATTTCTACTTTTAGTTCCGTGATGAAGTTTCGAAAAGACGTGCCGAACGTGAGGACTCTAGACGAACACGGATGCCAAAACGCCTGTACACGGCTGCGTTCGAATCGGTGATCATCGATTCGGAATCTGCTAGCGAGCTCATGTGTGCCTTACCTAGTCGCTTTCAACTAGAAACTCCTACACTGATGTTTAGGCTATCCGAACATGGTGCTTCTTTCACTCAACTTTGGTCACTGTAAATTTTTTTTCAACTTTCAAAAATTTTCATTCTTTATAGTATTGATGAGGCAGAACAAAGCTTGATGATCATCCGAGCTACGAATGGTCGAGTCTTTGGCGCGTATTGTAGTGCTTCTTGGCTTGAAAGACGAGATCTTCGCGAGCGAACCAAAACACGATATTTTGGCACTGGAGAATCCTTTGTCTTTATGATAGACGCACAACTTCAACTACCAATCGTTTATGCTTGGGTAGGAAAGAATTCGGATCGTCCTGACAACTGCCCTCAAATGTTTATGACGGCAGGTGATAAGTTCCTAATTGTAAGTGTTGTAAAAAATTGAAAAATTCGAAAAAATTTGTTGCATGTCAAAAAGAAAATGAGCTCACCTTTTTAGATTGGTAGTGGCGGAGGCGATGCTATTGCCATAAGGGACGAACTTTCTCATGGACTCAGTTATCCTTGCGAAACTTTTGGTAGTCCAACTCTTGTACCTGGAAATGAATTCTCTATAAATGAAATGGGTATGATTTTGAAACTTGGTTACGATTTTTGTTATCAATTCTACTTTTTAGAAGTTTGGAGAGTCATTGGAACTGTGTGATCAAAAATGGTTTATTATATTTCTATTAGAGATCGGAAATTTTGATCATCAAAATCGATCAAAATTGCATGTTTTTACTTTATTACGAGAGAAAACTTGCTTGCATTTCGATGAGGCCCCCTAGATCTATAAGTAGAACCCCCAATTTTGATCTTTTTTCAAGTCTATACTCCCAGTTTTGATCGTTTTTCAAAAAGATTGAAATTTTTTTTTCAAAAGCAATCAAAATTTGATCAAAACTGGGGGTATAGACTTGGAAAAAGATCAAATTGTGGGGGTCTACTTGTAGATCTAATAAGGGGGCCTCATCGAAATGCAAACGAGTTTTCGATCGTAATCGAGTAAAAACATGCAGTTTTGATCAATTTTGATGATCAAAATTTCCGATCTCTAATTCCTATAATACTTTATCTTGCTAGTCGTTTACTTTTTTAGGCGTATTTGTATGTATTTATTGGATTGTTTTTTTTTTGCATTTTTGACTATGCTTTTTATTACATCACCTCGCTCAGATTATAAATTCATTTGTGCCATTTTTTGAGATATTCATTTTCAACTATATGCATGCTATACGAGAGTTCATACAAATGATTATATTTGAATTAAAAAGTCATTTTTTAAGTGCTTTTTAACAAAGAAAATATAAACGATTTTTGGAAAATAAATATTTTTGTATAAATACTTGTATGGTTCATTGTGAACAAAGTATTTGTTTTAATGTGATTTATTAATTTCTTTCTAATTCATCATCTAGTTTTTCCAAACTTATATTAAACATTCCTTATTATCAATTCAGAAATAAATTTTTTTTTATTAGTTTAGAGTTAAGGCTGCGCGCTCTGAGCGCTTAGAACTCGGTCTCCGGGTACTAACATACAATATAAAAGCAATAATTTTTATTATAGAAAATCATGCATCTTTTTAAATAGGCCAATAATATAAAACATACTAACATCACAAATATACATTAGCATAGGCGTAAGAGGCTTGAGATCGTGGACTCCTTAAAATGCTTCAATGAAGAATCAAATTTTAATTATCCACTTGCCTATACACGCACAAAATTTTCGCGCTCCTCCACCTTTATAAAATCGAAGCAATATTCGAAAAAATTTTTAGTCTATATCACCAACAAAAAATCAATAAATACAAAGTCATTTTTAATGTCAATAAGCGTAACATACAACAATTTAAATAAAGACCTTCAGATAATACTTAACCAAAAGATTACAAGAAGCACAACACTTGATCATCTGTTTCTGCTTATAGACCGATTCCGTACAACCAACTAAACATCCACAAGGCACCGCAATCGTATTCAGCTTCGTACAAATTTGGGATAAATGATCACCAGCACAGAATAAGCAATGATTCGTCGTTTTGTGTATAGGGCTTTTATCGGTGACTAAAAAGAATATTTTAAAATGATAAAATCAAAAATTTCTTTGCCCTTAATCCAGTGATGTAGCTAGGGAAACCCGGGGTAGTTTCCCCCATTCCTAGAAAAATTTAAAATTTTTCCTAATGATCCCCCTTATGTTTTTCCCCAAATTTTTTGAAGAATTTTTTCAAAAATCATAATGATCCCCCAATGATGTATATTGACACGAAAACAAGACTTATTCTTAAAAAGCGATTGTATCGTATTTAGCATACATTCATACATAATACTGAAAAAAATTTTGGTCACACTCTCGGAAAAACCGCGAGCGCTCGGCCACCAGTATTGTACATATTGTTGTTGAAGTAAAATATGAGAATTTCAAAATTAACTTACTTCTTGTCATGCAAATAGGACATTCCCTCGGGCCAAAAATATTATTCTCCATTTGTTCAACGCAACAATGACAGAAGCAATGCCCTAAAATTAACAAGATCTATGTGTTAGCTGTTACCAGAAAAGAAATACCACATGGAACTAAAGCACGATCGATGGTCTTGTCAAAGCAGACTTTGCATTCCCAATCTTGTTTTTCTTGCTTGCCATAAATTCCTTTTTTGTCTGGAAGAACATCTTCGACTTCTTTCAACTTAAGACTAAGATAATCGGGATCCGTAAGAACTCTTATCATATGACGCTAAAATAACAGGGTGATCCAAAAAAAGTCGTCTGAGCGATTCTTTTGATGATTTTGGAACAAGGAAATTTTTTTCTAAAAATGAAAAAGTCTATATCAGGGATGCCAAGTCTGCTGATTTTTCAAAAAAAGTGCTGATTTCGAGATGTCAAATCTGTTTTTCAGTGTCAAATCTGATTTTTGAAAATTTTTGTCAAATTTATAAGAAATATAATGGAAAATTAGCATTTTGCTGATTTCTACTCCTAAAATCTGATTTTGAACAAATGTTCTTGGCATCACTGGTCTATATGATACCCTGAATCAGGGTCATAATAGCATTTTTAATCTTCAAAAACGCGCGCAATCGTTTCCTCGCATAGAAACACCCATAGTTAACAGGGTTTTAGAGCAGAATTTGAACTTGTTTCATTTTCGCGTCAATACGCTACCCTGTATCAGGGTCAGGAAAACATTTTCAAGTCGATTTCCCGTGTAAAATTACCCCTAATGAAACAATCATAACAAAAGGTTACTTGTTTGGCTAAACCCCCTTGCACCTAAAGCCAATATTGACTCGAGAAAAAACTTGCCATAGGCTTCATGATGAAAAGAATCAAGTGCGCATTGAATTTATTAGGCGGCAAAACATATTCATATACAGGCGAGCGAACACCATCCTTGGCATATGAAAACTAATAAATTTTTTGGTATTAGTATGGTACTATACACAGGCAGGGAGAGGGAGGTAGGTTGGTAAACCGAAAAGCGACATGTTTGACGACCCCCCACCGGCGACATGGAGATGAGTCGACCCACTCTTGCCCAACTGTGTGACATAGAAATTAAACACATTATCAACAAGAATCACATGCTATTTTTCGAGTTGTTAGAAGGCGTTTTCATAATTTATAAATGCGATTTTTGGATTCTACACGTAAAAAATAGCCCATATATGTTATCCTTGAAAAAAATTTTCAAGTGCGGTCCTCGTACCATACTAGTACCAATTTTTCTTAGCTTACACAATTCGAAAAATCATACCTCTATTTTATACTTTCTCAATGTGAAAATGAATTGTACCGAATCGTACTTGTTAAAAGGACCGTGTGTCCATTGCGGATCTTTATTTGTATACCTCAGCGTTTTGGCATAGGGTACATGGCCTTGTTCTATACCGATTCTGGGCATATCTTTCATATAGATTTCAATAGGTGAGTAAGCCGAAAGACCCAACCGTGGCAAGCGGTCAAAGCGATTCTGAAACAAAAAGAAATTCAAGAGCTATTATGAATTGGGGGGGGGGGTCACCCAAGAATCAAAATCAAAAAAAAATTTCTAAAATTTTTAAAAAATGACATATTTAAGAGAAATTTTATGCGAAAAGTCGAGTGTGCGCATTCCCGAATCGTGAAAACCTTTGTTTGACCCTTAAAAATCAGCAAAAAATTCGAAAAAAACTAAGTTTAAATTCAATAAATGTGAAAATATGGGTAAAAATACGTATTTTTCAATTTTTAAAGGTCAAACAAAGGCTTTTCATCTTCGTGAATGAGCTAAATCGATTTTTCGCATAAAATTATCCCTAAATACGTCTTTTTAAACAACTTTAGGAAAAAATTTTCCGATTTTTGACCTTTGGGTGACTCACTGATCCAATATCTTTTTCGGCGAAATGCACAGTTTTAGGGTAAGGTGATGCCGAGGAATCGATTCCCGCTGTTATTTTCAGGTTTTGAAATTACCTAGGGGTATTTTTAGCACTAAAACCGAAAATATGGTATTTTTTAAAGAAATTGCTCTATTTTTTTATATTTGAAATTACCTATTTACGATTTTTTGTATAATACAGAGGAACATTGGCCCTCCAAAATGGTATATTCTGCACGTCATAGAACTCCTGCGCAGTGGTCCAATTAGAGCAATCTTTTATAAAATCGCATTTTTCAAGCCAAAACACCACATAGCTAATTTCATATCTTGATAATAATGGCGGGAATCAATTCCTCTGCCCAAATTTACCCTAGAAACGTGCATTTCGCCGAAAAAGTTGGCCTCCATGAAATAAAATTTCAAAACGATTTCACAACTGCTAGCTTCGTGAAATGCGAGTTGTAAACTCGTTTTGACATCACAACTCAATTTCACAATGGCTATAATCCGTTTCAGCCCCAACTAAAAAAAAGTTGGATCCAAAATCCGAAGTCGGCATCCCATCCCTAGTGGGATCAAACCTGCGGGCCCACGTTGTTTAACTTGCCAGATAGGATGGGATGCCGACTTTGAATTTTGGATCCAGCTTTTTTTAGTTGGAGCTGAAACAGACTATAGTGACGTATTGCATTTCACGACTGCTAGTGCTTCAAATTGCGTGTCACGATGGCTAGCATTCACCCCCAATAAAAAAACTTACCAAAAATAACAAGTTCAGAGTGAACGTTTGATTCATTTGAAACATTTCTTTCAATGAGTGCTGGGTAATATAAAAATTCATAAAGCCAAACCAATTCAACTTCTTGTATTCTTTTTCCGAGTTCAACGCACTTTCTAAAGTAGTTGCATTCGAATTTACCGTCGTAGAAATTTCAACTGAAGATGAAACTAAACAAAGATGATGAAAAAATATACACAAAACTACCAGAAGATATGCTTGAAGGTTGTTTACTACCCAAGGTTTGATTTTTATTACACATCTGCTTGTTGGTAATTTCAGAAGTTTGCTTCAACGTTTCAATCGAAATCGACGTGGATTTTATTGACATTTAAGCAGCTTCGAAATAGATAAATAATATACCAAAACTAAATATTTTAAGTTATCAGGGGAGGGGAGAAAGTTCGGGAATAGGAGTTGTTGACCGGTAAAAGTTCGGGGAATTTCAAGAATCCTAAAACATTAAACGCGCTATGTGTGTTTGTGCTATCTCCGTCACCTTAAAGGAAGGAGAAAAGTCACTGCGGGTTTTCGACAAAAAATTTTGTCAGCGAAAAATGATCGAGTAACGTAAAATAAGTTTAATATTGGATGAAAGCTAGAAATATTAACCCGAAAAAATGTTTTTATCAAGAAAACAATTTTTTGACCCCCTATCGGGGTCAAAAACCCCCATGTTAAAAAAAATCAATTTTTCAACTTTTTTGGCTTCAAATTGGCTAATTTTTGGTACTTGGGGGTTTTCGGGCACGAAAAATCGATTGGCGCAAGTTCCGAGTCAAAAAAATTTTCATGACCCCCTATAGGGGTACCCCATGTTCGAAAACCCCCAAGCACCAAAAATCAACCAATTTGGAGTCAAAATAAAAAAGTTGAAAAATTGATTTTTTAACATGGGGTTTTGGACCCGATAGGGGGTCAAAAAAATTTTTTTCTTGCTAAAAACATTTTTTCGGGTTAAAATTTCTAGTTTTCATCCAATATTAGGCTTATTTTACGTTACTCGATCATTTTTTGCCGAAAATTTTTTTTGTCAAAAACCCGCAATGACTTTTCCCCTCCCTTTAAGTCCAATTCCGTCACGGCCTATACCAATCGATAGGGCTCGGTGAGAGAAAAATGGCACCAAGATCATGGAGGGTACCCTTCAAGAATAATTTTTTAGCCCCCATTCATGTTTAACGGAACGTTTATCATTGCAATTTAAAGGGGGTAAGAATCAGGGACTAATCTCCGAAAAAAATTTTTTTGCCAAAACAGTCTATATAGGGGTAAAAAATCAATGCACGCATTCCCACATCTTGAAAATGCTTTATTGACCCTGATTCGGGGAAATAAGAGTGTGTATTGAAGTGAAAATCCAACATGTACTAATTTCCCTGAATCAGGGGAGCGTTTTCAAGTTTCGGGAATGCGCGCAATCGATTTCCCGCATGAAACCCCCAGAAATATGATTTTAAGGGAGAAATTTCAAATTTTTTCGATTTTCGCTTCAATACACACATCTATTTCCCTGAATCAGGGTCAAGAAAGCATTTTCACGAACTTTGTGACTAGTAAGCCGCTGTTTTGTCACTGCAGTTTCGAAACATCAACGCGGTTTCGAAACATCAAATGACCCAAATAATGTGCCGTCATGACCGAGTGGCGAAAACGCTCGGCTCTTAAAATGTTCCTCAGGTTCGATTCCATCTGCGCTCAAAACTTTTTGCCCTTTGAAAAATGATTGGACTTTTTATAAAGATTCTAGGCCAAAAATACCTCAAAAATTGCCAAAATTCGGTATTTTTAATTATTCTCAGTAAAATTTGAAAATTACTTTGCATGAAAACGGTACTAGAGCTTTTGGCAATGTCACTTTTTTTTTAAAAACGAGCTTTTGGCAACGATTTGCTCGTCGTCCAGTGGTCAAAATCAAAAAATCTCTTCAGATTCGAGTTCTCAAAAAAGCCCCGAGTACAAAAAATCAGAGTAGCGTTAGGCCAAAAAACTGATGGATGCTTTTCGTCTGAAACGCTTTCTGTGATTTTCTACGGTTTTTAACGGAATGAAAAAAATGAAAATCAGAAAAAAATGTCAAAAAATCAGATTTCGGATCCCAAAAATCAGATTTTCACCAGATTATACTGCCCAAAATCAGACCCATTTCGAGCCCTGGTTTTTAATCTTCTTGACATGTCAAGAATTTTTGGAAATGTACCATTGCCGTTTTTTTTGGCCTAACTACTCTTTCATATGCAGAAGAAATTATTGAGTTTCAATTTAACCTCTAAA
>OZJO01025712.1:0-28975 GCA_900406225.1 Acrobeloides nanus | reverse complement strand
TCTTGGAATACAATAACAATAATGTATTCCAAGAAGTTCGGCGATCTTATGCTTGCTCACACCTCGTTCGTGCATTCTAATAATAGCAGGACGAAATATTTTCATTTTTAACACCAAAAAACTATATAAATTTAACTCAATCAAAAATTCAAACAAAATCGACTGTTTTATGGGAGGTCGGTTTATTTCCGGACACCCTGTAGTTCCACATGTTTTTATGGAAATAAGTCATTTTCCCAAAAATATGACAAAACATGACAATTTAAAACAATGGAAATTGCCATATTCTTTTCAATGCATATGACTATGAAAAGAATGTCAAAAGTCCTACAAATATGACAATTTTCATATTTATTACGTTATGGAGATCCTGCTTATACGTCACATATGATCACTCATTAATGAACAATACTAAAACGCCCATTAAAAAATTCAAATGCTCGTTTGGCCAAGACCAAAGGCACCTAACCGGTTTTCTATGCGGTTAATTCATTTTTCTTAAAACAGTCTCATAAAATCAAGCAAAAATTGTGATTGTATTTCATTGACAGATTTTTATTTCTTTAGGCAGTTGTATTTTGTTGAAAACAGTTGAATTGTAAACAATAGTCGCCTAAAAGGTTTTTACGAATTATATTTAGGATGTTTAGGATGGCGTTCGCTTCCGAAATTTGGGTGTTTTCTTTTATATTGTTGGCATTTGTACCAAGCAAAATTGCTGGTCAAACAGATTGCGCAAAAGCACCGACTCCTGCACTTAGAATCGTTTGCGAACAGCTTCATAAATGGGATACCAAAGCAAGAGTAAGCTTTATGCTACGATTCTTCTTTCAAGAAAAAACAACTGCGACTAGGGGGTGAAAAATACTCGTCTGTGTTGTACCTAACCCGGACGAGGTTACGTACAACTCGTCCGGTATGTGCGCCCCCCCCCCACTAGGGGACGCACCTGTCCCCTTACCCCGTTGCCTACGCCACTGAGTCCGGGCCCCCTTGCCCCTGGATACGCTACTGGCTCTGATATGCTCTGGCCAGGAGATTTAGGGCATTACCGGAAGCATAGCAGGCCCTCATCCTGGCCCAAAGGGGGCAGAATATTAAAGCACCGGCTCTGAAAGAATTATTTGTTTTATAAATTTTTAGGCCGCACCTCCTATAACTTCACTGCCAAAACTTCCGGCTATTCCAGGTAAATTTAAGCTCACAAGTTGAATTATTATTAGTCGATTATAACACTGACGATAACTCCAATTTAGGGCAACCGAATGTACTAATAGGTGCTGAATTGGCTCCAATTCCGTAAGCATATATTTTTAAATTTAATAAACATCCTTCAGGCTTACCCCTTATCAATGTATGGATCTTGGTTGTTTATGTAGTTATATGGGAGGTAAATGCAAATTAGTTATTTTTAATTAGGAACAATTTTGCAGGAAACGGACAAACTGGCTCAAATGCTTGTACTTTGCGAAACGGTCAGCCTTTGAATAAAGCAAGAAGGAAGGAATATCGAATATTAACTGATGATGAGAGACAAAGATTTCATGCAGCAGTTCTTGCAATCAAAAGAAGTGGTGAATATGATAAGTATGCTTTTGGCTACGCCAAGCCTGAGCACAAACCCTGGAGGGGGAGTCCAAAACATAAGTATATAACTCTGGGAGAAATGCGCTCTTATTAAAGGACCAGTCCAGTAAGTTACAACCATAATAAAAATTGATATATTCGGAAAGATCATGAAAAATGGAGCATTTTTTGTTATTACGGCATGTTCTGAATCGTTGTAGTTTTCGAGATAATTGCGTTTGAAGTTTGAATTTGTGTACAAGCTCTTCGTTGTAATGTACAAACTTTTTTGAATTTGTTGCGGAAAAATCAATTTTTGCATCGATTTTTTCAATTTTCATAAAATGAACATTGTAGCAATTTTTTATAGCTAAATGAGACGAACAAAATGACACCGAAATCCAATTTGAGTATTGTTTTGGGTTATTGAAACGAAAACATGAATCAGGGTTTTCGTTTCAATAACCCAAAACAATGTTCAAATTGGATAGTTTTGGTGTCATTTTGTTCGTCTCATTTAGCTATAAAAAATTGCTACAATGTTCATTTTATGAAAATGTAAAAGATTGCTGCAAAATCGATTTTTCCACAAAAAATTCAAAAAAGTTTGTGTATTACAACGAAGAGCTTGTAACAAAATCAAAATTTCAAACGCAATTATCTCGAAAACTACAACGATTCAGAACATGCCGTCAAAGCAAAAAATGCTCCATTTTTCATGACCTTTCCGAATATATTATTTTTTCATATGGTTGTAAATTACTGAACTGGTCCTTTAAGACACTAAGACAGTTAGGTGGGGGAACCCCCATCCGTATCTTGGGAAGAAATCCCACTGGAAACGTTGGGAAATGTCATTGATGATTTCCCGAAGCACTAAACACATGCATTGAAGCTCAGGGAGGATATTTTGAATAAGTTTCGTTGTTTTTTGTTGGTTGTTATAAATTATAAAAGTGTCCACGAACTTTTGATTCATCCTGTAGCCCTTTTAGGGCTGAGATATTCGGTGACTATTGATCTCTACGACCAAATTTTAAAGCACGTTCGGTATATTAAAAAACGAAATTTTTAGTCTCGCTAGAATCCATTCCCAATTTGCGGAATCTGGTGGTGCCCATTCAGGCCCCTCTTTCTTGCCATGGCATCGAGAATTCGTAAAACGTTACGAAATTGCTCTACGCATGGTTGATCCAACTGTTGCAGTGCCGTATTGGGATTCTACTCTTGATGGAGCTCTACCAACTCCACTAGATTCTATCATGTTCACGGAAGCATTTATGGGGCAAAATGACGCATCTGGAAATTTGAATAACGGGCCTTTTGCTAGATGGCAAACTATACAAGGACGTCCGAATATTGAACGAAGAATGGGTGCTCAAGGAACGCTGTTAACTGAAGCTGATATGTTTGTCATAATTTTTAAGTTCCGTTGATGATTTATAATTTTTTAGACAATATATAGCAAATGCACCAGATATTACTAGAGTTTTAGGTATGAAATTTTCACAATAAATTTCAAAAAATTTTTTAGCATACACTGCTCCCAATCAAGGATGGTAAATAATTTTGTTTTCGTTAACAACTATTTGAATCTGTAAAAAAGTTTTCATCCTGAAAGAATTGAACCCCTGACCATAAGGCTCAGTGGATAGTATTCCAAGGGAAAAATGGAAGGAAAAAATTATATGACCAATTTTTGGGGGTTACCTTTTTACATGTTTGTGATCGTGCCCGATGGTGACCGATCTGATGAGGGCCGCGCCTAGTTCAAGATCATAACAGAAAGAAACTCAAAATTTTAAAAACGAGTCACACCATTCGACTCAGCTCAACTAGACGAGTAAAATGAGGTATATATCGATCACAAAATAGGAAAACTCACATGGCCGAGTGGATAGTGTGACATGATTTCACTTATAGGTCACGGGTTCGAATTCCAGCCTGAAATTAATGTTTCCCGATTTTTATGAAAATCGGTAAGCTTTAATTTCGGGCCAGGATTCGTGACCTATAAGTGAAATCATGTCACACTATCCACTTGACCATATGAGTTTTCTTCTTTTGTGATCGATATATACCTCGTTTTACTCGTCACATTGAGCTGAGTCGAATGGCGTGACTCGTTTTTAAGATTTCTAGTTTTCTCCGACTTTTGCCCAAAAACCGCAGTGAAGTGAGACCTTGCCACTTCACCATGGGTGGTGAAATTTTTATACCTATATGATTTTTACTAATTTTAGTCAAGTTCAGACTGACTTTAAAGTGCTCGAATACACTCATGGAAATGTACATATTTGGGTAGGAGGAGATATGATCGAACAGGTAAAATACTAGCTAAAATTTTTTTTGGAGAAATAAAAAATTTTTAGACAACTTCCGCCAATGACCCAATTTTCTGGCTTCTTCATAGCTTTGTTGATTTTATTTGGGAAATGTATAGGCAAAATCGTCAGGTTTGCCAATATTTTTCTTTCAATTTCTATCTCTTAGGACCGATTTTCTCGAGAAATGGATTATCCCTTGGACCAAATCCAGTGTAGTAGTCAATTCCATTTTTCTTCAGCCTATATGGCACCTTTTCAACCTTGGCGTAACAATGATGGTCTGAATAATAAATACACGGATAATATGTTCGAATTTGAGCCAAGACCTACATGCCCGGCGTGTGGGGGCTCACAGTATCTTTTCTGTGATATATCTCATGGCCAACCAAGATGCGCTTCAAAAATTAGGGCAGGTGGAAATTGTCAAGGATTTTTTTCGGGTAACAATAGTTAAAATTTGCGTAATAAATGCAAATTTTAGGAGAAAATGCTTGTTATAATGGACAATGTGTTAATGGTAGATGTGTTGGAGGACCTGTAATGTTCTTTAAAAAATCACTCATACTTAAATATTTAGCCACCAACAACTGCAAGACCACCGCCAGTAACCACATTAGCAACACCTGTTCAAGTAAGATTTTGGTGTTTTGCTAAAAATATAATTTTAAGCAAAATTGCTTCAATGAGCATGAATGCTGCGCTACTTGGAATCAAAAAGGAGAATGTGCTCGTAATCCTACATATATGGGCCAATGGTGCAAAGCTTCTTGCGGAAAATGCCAACCAAGTTATGCTCTTGCTGGTAAGGTGTAGAGAATTTTCTTAAGTGCCGTAGATAAGGGGACAAGGGGGCATGTCTTCACTAGTCATGTGCAAACGTAGTCGGCGCAGTTGCGCATGACTGGTCTCTACCAAAGTAGAAAAAGTGAAAAATTCTTCCTAATGGCCCTTATGTTTTTTCAACTTTTTTTACTATGTACTTTTTTACTATGCCCTCCCCCACAAGAGAGATCTTGTCTACGGCACTTATTTTCCGCCAAGAAAAAACATTTATCATCTATGTCCTATATCTAGTTGCCAAAAGGATAAAACAATTTTTTTAGAATGCAATGACAGACATCCCAAATGCGCTGAATGGTCAGCAAAAGGAGGTATAAAAATTAAATTGGGAAAAAGGAAAAGTTCATTTTTTTATAGAATGCACTAGGAATATATTATGGATGGCTGAAAATTGTCGACAATGTATGTAATGCAAATTATTTCTTACGTATAATTTTTCAGCTTGCAACAAGTGTGGAAGAAGTCGACAACAAATTTGTGGTGGAGGAGGCGGCGGATCACAACAGTAATAATTATGTTTAAATACATATTGTGTGGAATTTTTTAGACCCCAACAAACAACCCCAAGACCTGCAAATTGTAATCCAGTTGGTATTATAAATTTAAGATTCAAGTTAAAAAATAAACTTATTTTAGGATGCTTCAATGAAAATATTTGCTGCCAATTTTGGGTATGCTTATACGCATTTTTTCTATTAAAAGGGGAGGGTAAACGTCCGAATGACTTCCAAAATTGATGATCAGTTGACCTCCCTCCCAATTGGGGGGGGTGGGTTTGTTAACGTCTGATTCACTTCCCCCTTTAACTGTCTTAATGTCTTAATATCCGGTTCTGTTGGTAGTCTCACCATTCGGTAGTTTTTGTTCTGGTCGGTATAAACTGGACTAGTCGGTAAAAAATCCCACCATTCGGGCCTTTTCCGCTCTAAAGGTCACTTGGCGATATGATCCCCTTTTCCGGAGGAAAATGAGCAACTCATAGTTGTTTCTCCAACCTGTAGAATTTTTCAACGGCGTTATCCGAGTAATTCTTAGTAAAAGGTCCATAATTTTAGGGACTTCAAGGGCAATGTGCAAGAAATATCACATTTATGTCTTGCAATTGTAAGATTTCGAATTTGTTTATGTTCTTGCAATCAGATTTTTACAGGCCGCGTTACTTGTGGACTTTGCCAACCAAGAGATTATCAATATGGAACTTGTTTTGATTACCATCCGAGTTGCCAAGTAAAGAAAAAAATACACTGTTAATTTTTTTAATTTTAGAAATGGGCATTTAGTGGAGAGTGTCAAAAGGTATTATTTTGTTGTGTTTTGCACTATTTTAGAATCGAAAGTAGCGAGCAGTAATTCAGTGACCAATACTTTTTTTTCACTAACAAGGAATGATCACCTGGTGCAACACTCGCCTGAGAAAACGGCTTATACCGAGTGAGAGTATATGATTTCCTGATTNTAAATAAATCAGGAAATCATATACTCTCACTCGGTATAAGCCGTTTTCTCAGGCGAGTGTTGCACCAGGTGATCATTCCTTGTAAGAAAGGATCTATACTTCACTCAGGCCCGCCACTAGCTGACGCTAGCAGCGTTGTAACGTCGTAATGGCATTTTTCAAAAATGCCATTACGACGTTACAACGCTGCTAGCGTCAGCTAGTGGTGGGCCTAAGTGAGGTACGCGGACTAATATGATGAAACGTGTTTAAACATGTTTATGCGAATTTCAAGAGAACTATAAAAGGACGCGGATGAACGCCGCTCCGAGCAACGCTTGGAACGCTCGGAAGCGAGGCTGAAGGCCGAGCGCTGCAGGCGCTCACTCGTAACGCGAGGCCGAGCTCGATCTCCAGTTTATTTCATTTAAAGGGAGAGTAAACTTTACAGCAGCATCTCGAAGAGTGCATTTTCAACTTCAAAGTGTTATATCTCCTCAACCATAAAAGATTTTTGGACGGGATCTTTTTTAAAAATATTCTACTTATCGTGATAAATATTTTTTAAAAAGACCCCGACCAGAAATCTTTTATGATTGAGGAGAGATAACACTTTGAAGTTGGAAATGCACTCTTCGAGATGCTGCTGTAAAGTTTACTCCCCCTTTAAACTATCTAAATCAATCATTTTAGAATCCTTGGATGTTAGAAAATTGTAAGGATAGTTGTGATAGTTGCTATGGCTGGCGCGAATTAAGGTAAGAAATTGCTTTTTATTACAAGGCGTTCCATTTTTAAAAAAAAGTTTAAAAAATTCCATTTTACCATTTTTTTTCATGAATTTTGGATCCAAAAATTATTTTACTACAAATGACCATATTAGGAGTAATTCTATACGGAGAATCGATTGCTTACATTCTCAAAGCTTGAAAATATGATCCTGATTCAGGGTCAATGTAATTAAGCGAAAATCAATATTTTTAGTTTTATGTGATTTTGATTTATGTGATTTGATCTTCAATAAACTAACCCTAAATCATAGTTAGAGGAGCATTTTCAAGTTTCGGGAATGCGCCAATCGATTTCCCGTGATTTACCATATTTTCAAAATCAGACGATGAAAAAGAATGGCCAGGTCCTATTCTATAGTATCGTCATACTCTTATATCGTTTGTCAACAATATCTCTAATTTCATCGAAAAGGTCTTTAGTTCTTTCAGATAAGACAGAAAACGAATTACCTCTAATAGGGTCATTTTTAGGAAAATAAATTTTGGGTTTAAAATTCATGAAAAAAATGGTAAAATGGAACTTTTTTTGAGCCACTCTAGATTAAAAAACGAAATTTTAGACAACTTTGTCGAGGTGGTGGTCAAACTGGTAGAGGAAAGCGAAGCGAATTACAAGGGTTTGCACAATTTGATATTGACCAGATAGGCGAAGGCAGAGGAATGCCTTCAATGGACTTAAATGACTAAAACTTCATGTTTAAATAAGCTGACAATAGTTTTTTAATACAAATTTTAATATTGACAATTTTCTTATAGAAATAAATCTTTTGAAAAATCATAAGTATAACAAACCGGTTTCTATGTCCGTCCGTATGAAACCCAGGGATGCGCCCTTTGTTCATCCGGATGAACAACGGACAATATCTTGACGGATAAGGCTTGTCTGCCATTGTGGTTTTTCGGTATTCGAAAAATCGCCATAACTTTAACAGATCAACGTTTCAGGCCTCCAAATTTGCGCCATTCGTCCCCCTAAAACATCCTACCCCCTAACTTTTGATGGGGAATATTTTTCGCGTTAACAAGAAATTCTGAAAAAATTGTGGTTTATCGAATGAAACGTTGATCTGTAAAAGTTATGGCGATTTTTCGAATACCGAAATACCACAATGGCGGATAAGCCTTGTCCGTCCCACTCGATGTCCGTCTTGACGGCGGACAAGCCTTGTCCGTCCCATGATTTGTCCGTGTTGTCCGGCCGTTATATACCGCATGTCTGAACACGGATATCCTTCTGTTGTCCGGACTAAGCATACATCAGGGCTATGATTAAAAAAAGTTTAAAAAACGAATTGTTGACTCTGAATTTGGAGCTCGATTATGAAGTTAAAAAATAAAGTTTTTTTAAACTGTAAAAACTTACAAATTAACATGTTTGCGCCTTGTTTTTTAAATGTATAGACTTCTAATTATAAAATACTTTCTTCTTGCTCTTTTTGCAAAAATTTTCAATACACCGGAAATCCGTTATTTTTTGTTTCAAAAAATGCTTCTATTTGCCATCAAAGATTCAATGGATTTTGTTTTTAGCCAAAATAAAATTTTCTGCTTAAAAAACCTTAAAGCTCATTTTTAAAGAAATTGATTTGATGTTTGCTAGTTGAACTTATATCTTTGATATAAAAAGCTGGTGTTTTAAGATTTTTTATGTAAATTCTTTTATCAAATTTGAGTTTTTGGTCTTATGGCAAACACATGAATTTTTTCTTTTTCATTGTCCGGTTTCCGACTTCCTCTTATTTGTTGTGCCGTCTCAATATGTCTCTTTACGTAGGTGTGAACATTATCTCGCTTGGAAATGTATTATAATTGAGCTCTATAGATTTCGAAGAAATATTCATAAGGCTTACGCCTTTTAAACTTGTGGGAATGATAATTTGTTTATTTAATTAAACATGTAGGAAGGCGATTTCTGCTCATTTGATAATGATTAATTAAAAAGTTGAGCGAATTTTCTAGCCACACTGAAGACTTTTGAACTCGTTAATTAGAAACCTTGGAGTCATGACTCATTTTTGAATAGCTGTTAATTATTATTTGACGCTATAAATTTTGAGATAGAAGATCGTAAATTTTAAACGAAGCCTATAATTTGTCTAGGGAATAAAAATTTTGTCCATTTTAACACTGAGCAGATTTTTCTCAAATTTGTTTTGCTTTTTTAATCGTCAACTAGATTTAAAAAAGGTCCAAGTTCTTATCCTTCTTTGTTCAAACAGCTTTTTATTTTCATATTTTTGAACATCTAAGATAGTCTCTGTAAGAATCAACTATAGGCCAAAGACCAGCGGTACCAGGGTCAGAGATTTTTTCGTTCCAATAAAATCGATAGGGTATTGGTCCTTGATGACGGAATCGAGGAAAAAACATCACCCCTTTGGAGCTAGGGGGAGTAAAAAAATCGACTTTTCAGGATCGACTCGGATTCGGACGAAACCGACGCCAATCGGTTTCTCGCATCCAGATTGGGGTCAAAATGCAAGAATCGACGGTCGATTTTATTGAGACGAAAAAAATGTCAATGCCCTAAAATTTTTGAACTTAAAAAAAATTTTAGCCATGAAGAACTGCAATATTTTGACGGGTTTTCTTTATTTTATTTCACTTATTTTTATCACTTTTTGTATGGATGATGGGGATGAAAAATGGTCGAACAAAAACGATTGTTTCTTAATCACGGGTACTCTAAATTGCCATAACGAGACAGATCTTGTGGTAAATATTACTGTCGAATGTTGGGACGAAGATGGAGGTTTACGAGGAGATGATGACCTTATGGCGTAAGTGTTCATTTAATTATAAATTAAAGTCCGTTTACGCCCCATATTGGCAAAAAAATGTGTATGGCCAAGTGGTCCAAGGCGCTGACCGTCCGTTCTGGCAAGTTAAACAACTTTGGAGCAGGTTCAATCCCACTAGGGCAAAAAGTTTTATCTGCAAAAAACTTTTACAAGAAATTGAGTAAAAAATTTTCAGTGGAATCGGGAACAACGATGATTAGCATGCCAGGTCGAATTGTCAGCGCTTTGGACCACTTGGCCATCGCTTCCGGACTTTTCTCATTATGAGCGGAAACGGACTTTGGTACAATTTCGGAACTGTGACGCAAAAATTTTTGGGAAAATCTTGACGCATCGGATGGGCCTATCCAACCCCCTTGTAAACGTATGCTGGCTACCATAAAAAGATCTTATTTAGATCAAATCTAACAAATCTAGACGGAGGTTTCATTCTAACCGCATGTGGACCGTTTGATGTTGGGTTTGATGATCCAGACCCATTCTTGTTGGTTAAGCATGAATGCAATCGAGAACACCTCAATGGAACACAAACTCTAAGGCTACCATTGAACAACCAACTTCGTCCCGACGGGGTCAACGAAATACACCTAGGTGTAATTGATTTGTTTGCTTATGGTGTGTAAACAAATTTTATTTTGTTTTTAATTGTGATACAATTGTATATAAAAATTATTGTAAAAATTAATATAGGGTATTCAAAAAATGGCAATTTTGTGATTTTTTTAGGGGAAATTTTATGCAAAAAATCGATTGCGCGCACTCTCGCAACCTGGAAAACGCAGAAAAATAATGAAAATTCGCTAAAAACGACTACGCAGGGATGCATGGAAATGCAATTCGATTTTCTCGATAAATGAACAAATATCCCCTCACCATCCCTGCGTGATCGTTTTTGGCGAATTTTCGCCATTTTTCTGCGGTTTTCAGGTTGCGGGATTTTCTAGATTGATTTCGAAAAAATCCGAGAAAATTTTTTTTATATCTCATTTCCACCACCACGTGTAAAAATGGCTCAAAATCGAAGTTTTTCGGATTTTTTCGAAAATTACGCTAGAAATGTTCTCCATATTGAAATACTTCTGTCAGAAAGAAATTTTGGCCGAAAAAAATTATCTTGGGTGTTTTAGACAGGTTAGAAAATTCAAAAAATACATGTAAAATCGATTATGTTGAGTTTCAGACAAGGTTTTAATTTTTTGCGGATCTCGGTTTGACTCGAAATGACTTTTAAAAACTTTCCCATGCATTAATCTCACTTTATAAATTCAACTTGGAGCGCGCTCGAGCCGTTTAAGATAACCTTTGAACACTCAAGAAAGTGTCTCTTAAAACTTGATTATGGCAACTGTTGATCTTCTTTTTGCCGGATTTATATTAGGTTGGTTAGATCCATTGGCTAGCGATAATGCGATACCTCCTAAATATACTAAATTTATATATTTTTTAATTATTTCTAAAGTTTTCCTATTCTCTACTTGCATTTCATGCTCAGACTTTTTTTAGTATTAACAATTACTATATACAAATAAAAAGAGGTCGAGATCATCCCTATACTGAGGGAGGGGGATTCCCGAGGATCTGTTGTTGACCCACCCCACGAAATCGGCAGATCCTCAAAAAGTTATGAAGTATGATGCGAAACAACCATAATCTTTTTAAATAATACTTACCCGTTGTAGGCTCGCCATCGCCTGTTCTTTCTTTAAATCGCCCACAAGTGATTTTTAAATAAAACTTTTTCGCAACAGAGTAGATAAATTCTCTATACGGCTTTATAAAATAACAGATGCAAATGTATTCCAAAAAGGCGTGTGAGCTCGATAGTATAAAACAAAATATTGCTAAAGTCGATCCATTTTCATATGGAACAACTATCAATAATAGTATAATTATCGGTGGAAAACAAAGGCATGTAAAAGCCAAGCCAACTTGAGCGGTTATCGTTTTGAAAAACATTATATGCAGCCGTTTCATTTTTTGAACTTTGGCCTTTTTAATGCTCCTAAAATAAGGGTAGCAGTTAAGGATCGTTAAAAATTGAGTTGGGAATAGGCACTTTAGCCCTCCTCCGCTCTCCACCCAGACAGCTTCAGTTAACCTAATCCCTCACTTGAATGATGACCTACCCCATACCCTTTAAAAAATTATGGTCACGGAAAATTTGCCCGAAAAATTGGCAAACTGGTAGAGGACATTTTTCTAAACAACCTTTCCAAAAACACAACACTTGAAAACGTCATTTTCATGCCAAAAAAGATTGTAAAGTTTGAAATCTGTGTATTAAAACGAAAACTTGCCGCTCGTGTCAATAAGCAGTTTTTATTGCAAATCAGGAACAAAGTGTTTATTGACACCAAAAATTGCCTGATTTGCAATAAAACTGTTTATTGACACGATCTGCACTGCGGCAAGTTTTCGTCTTAATACACAGATTTCAAATTTTACAATCTTTTTTGTCATTTTACTTCATGAAAATGAAGTTTTCAGGTATTTTAGCGGTAATTTGGAAAAAGTTGTTCAGAAAAATGTCCTCTATCAGTTTGCCAAGTTTTTTTTGGGTAAATTTTCTGTGACCGTGTTCCTTTAACTTACCGCTAACCAGGTCCATTGGAGGGAGGGGTGAGGGGGGGGGGGTATCCCATACATAATTTTGATCTTATATCAAATCTTTTTTGTTCTATTACCTTAAAAATTTTCAAACATACACCACATGTAATAAAGATGTAAAACAGATAGCATAGCTAAAATTTATTATCCAAAGATAAAGTACTGCCCTCGCTATTGAAAATTCTATATGCCAACCAAATGGAGAAATGTTTACGGTATTATTGTCCGAGAAAAATATCAAATTATGATTTTCTACAAACATTTCTGCATCAGAAATGTTGTAATTTATGGATATTTCTGAAGCAATTTCTTCTGTAGATACTCGGACAAATATTGTCGGCAGTACCAAAACTATATAATAAAATACATGGCCCAGTAAGAAGAACCACTTGATGAGTGGAGATTTGTTGATAAATTCTTGAATTCTGCCAGGAAAGACCTATGAATTTGAACATGGTGAAAAACTTGTCCCGAAAAAATTGGATCCCCCAAGTACAGTAGGGAGATGGATTGTACTTTTTTGATCTCAACAACAATCATAAGGGGTACTCTTATAATTTTTGCTGACCTTCTTTCTGTCAATACATACGGATGTCGGGATAAGTGGGGCCGTGACCTCCCTCTTATTTCTCTTCTTTTACCTGAACGTATCGATAGAAAACTGCCATCGCTAACGCCAATGAATAATGAGCCACGGTGGCAATAAAAATTGTAAACCACGTATACCCAGAGCCTGGACCGAATCCTTGAAACAAATTTTCAACTGCTATTGTTGGTAGAGGATACAACGGTGTGGGTTTCCCAACCCAACATATCAAATCAAATGCATAACTTGCAACAACTGTATACATCATGTAATGTTTGTAAACACCCATCGTAGCGGATTTTTTAACAATGCAAAAGACGACAACGAAAAGCATAGCTGTGCTCAAAATAAACGAAATATAATTATAGACGGAATAGAATTTGTTTAGAGGTGAATTAATCGATATCATTACTTAACAAACTTTGTATTGGGTTCAGTGATGTAACTAGGATTTCGAAAGTCTGCATTTAAAACTTTTTATTTGAAACATACATATTCGGATAGCCAATATATGATTTTGGGCTCAATTTTTTGTCAAAAAATTTTTTGACCTCACTCCTTGGCTGTAAGGTCAAAAAACACTAAAAATGACAAAGTAATTTTTTGAAAAACCAAAAATTTTTTGAGCGCGAAAAATTTTTGTTTTTTCAGAAAATTGACTTTGTCACTTTTAGTGTTTTTTGACCCTACAGCCAAGGGATGAGGTCAAAAAATTTTTCGACAAAAAATTGAGCCCAAAATCATATATGGGCTATCCGAATATGTATGTTTCAAATAAAAAATTTTAAACGCGATTCTCGAAATCCTAGTTACGTCACTGATTGGGTTGTTTCATAAGTAATGTCGGCTTAAAAAAAAGAAAATCGTCATTTTTCGCTCGTTTTTGATGAAATTTTTTCAATAACTGACAAGAGTGTATGCTGAATACGATCCAATCGGTCTTTTTGAGAATAAATCATATTTTCGTGCCAATATGCAGACTTTTTTTAAAAAAAAGGTGGCAAAAAACTTTTCCTTTGGTTGAAACTTGCTAAAAATTTTTGCCCTACCGTTTTTTGATGCGGGGAATCATTGTTGTGGAATGGACCTGTTTTTCGATAAGAAATCGAGATATAGAACCCGGGAGTGCTAAAAAACGCATTTTTTCGCTATAAACTCGAAGAAAACACAATGAGTTCTTCATTTTATGACATTTTTGCAAGAAGATTTTCAAAAAATTTATTTAAAATTTTACATCAAAAACAAAAAAAAATAAATTTTTGAACATGGTCCATTAAAATGCAGCCATATTTTAGAATATTGATATTTGGCTATAGAAGTCGATTTTTGACGAAATTTCCGACATTCCTAGGGTTTTTGTAAGCGCTAAACACGAATCTGACGCTATTTTTTGTCTTAGAGCTCGTAAGGTCAAGAATGGCTTACAATGAACATGCCTTTGTTGATTGTCTACTCCTCGTAAGGGTACCTTCCAATTATCAAAATCAAAAAAATTCCTCCGGATTCGTTTCCACATGTCGAAAAACCCCCGAGTGCAAAAAATTTGCCAATTTGGAGAACTTTTTGAAAATTCGAATTTTTTGGAACAAGGGGTAAAAAATTCGAATTTTCAAAAAGTTCTCCAAATTGGCTAATTTTTTGTACCCGGGGATTTTTCGACATGGGGACACGAATCCGAAGGAATTTTTTGATTTTGACAATTGGAAAGTACCCTTACGAGGAGTAGATAACCAACAAAGTCATGCCCATTTTAACTTTATTCCCGAGATCTAGGACAATAATAGCGCCAGATTCGTGTTTAGCGCCTAAAAACCTTAGGAATGTCGAAAATTTCGTTAAAAATCAACTTCTATAGCCAAATATCAACATTTTAAAATATGGTTGCATTTTTGAAGCCCCATTTTTTGAAAAAATCTGTATATTGACACGAAAACATGACTTATTCTCAAAAAGATCGATTAGATAGTATTCAGCACACACTCTTACCCACTACTGAAACAAAATTTCATCGGAAACGAGTGAAAAATGACGATTTGCGGTGTATTTTTGGGGCCGACATTACTCATGAAACAACCCAATAAAAACTTATTTAAAGAAAATAGTGAGCTTTTCACGTCGATCTTTTGTATATTGAAAGTCTAATAAGTTGTTATAGGATATAAAGCACCTGTTTTATTGTGCGTAAAGGAATTTCTGTAAGAATTAGCTTTTGGTCAAGTTAAAACAAATTACATCTGTTTTTGCCGATAAATTCTTGTAATATTTCATAAATTCAAGAATTCAAGAAAAGTTATTTTTGGTCAATCTCTTTTAACAAACATTAGAATAATATTTATCGGAAAAGGGGATTTAGTCTTCATTCTCGTTGGCTGTGCTTTTTTCCATTGATATAGAGCCCTCCGAACATCAAAAACGGTGTTTTTTTAGCGTTTCTAAAGGAAATAAGAGAGTTAAACACCTTTATATTCAGATTTGAAAAAATTTCAAAAAATTGACTTTTTGATGTGCCACGCCTTCATGTATGTTTCATAAATAGAGAAATATAAGAAAAGTTTGAAGCCAGTACTTTTTCATGCTTAATTAGGCTCAATATCGTGATCCTCACCTATGAAACCCTGTAAAAAGTTAAAATTATGCGATTTGAACAAAGTCGAAAAACGGTCCTTTTTTCTGTCAAAAACAAGGTTTTTTCAAACTTCAAAAACTCTTAAAAATTAATAGGAAAAGTTTTAGACAAAATCTTCATTCAAGATTGTACTATAGAGCAAGCTCAGAAAAATAAAAACGGAATTGATGAAAATGCGATTCGATAAAAAGTTATTTCAATTTTTTTGCAAAAAAATTGGCAGAAAAACTGGATTTTTAAAGAAAAAAATTCATAAAAAATCGTAGAAGCAGTTTCAAAAAGTTTTCTCACTCAGGATTATAGATCGAACCTTCCTCTCTCGAATGCAAAAGGAGGTTTTATGATTGCATTAATCAGAAAAAAGTTATTTCCATCGTAAGTATCTCGCGTGAGGGCCTTATAGAGTATAAGGGTATTCTCCGTGATAAGTTAAATCGATGTCACAATTGAAAAATAATGTCATATTATTATTCCTCAAATAAGAAAACCCCAAAATGGTCGAAATCTATAAAAAATTTTTATCGTCTTCAAAAATTTTCATCGGCTTCAAACTTTTCTTAGTTTGAAACACACGTGGCCATGGGGTCAAAAAAGTAATTTTTTGAAATTTTTTAAAATCATTCCAAAACTATTGGAAATTATTGGACATAGTCAAAAACAATGAAATATGAATTTTTTGCGAAAAAATAAGCACGATAAAGGTGTTTTTTGACACTCTCTTTTCCTTCAGAAACTCTAAAAAACGCTATTTTTCGATGTTCGGAGGACTCTATATCAGTGGGGAAGCAAAATACACCAATAACTCCAACAATTGAATAATAAACATGTAGTCGATCTAAAAGAAAAACAACTCCTCGAACAAAAATCGATTTTACAAGTCTGAAACGTCCCTTGTGAGCATATTTTTTAATGCTTAACCCATTTTTGACGACTGGGTCATATATGACCCACTACATAGAATCCATTTTGGCCAAACGATAGCTCACAAAATTTCTCAGATCTAGCCCAATAATTTTTGAAAAGATCATTTTTCACGAAAATTTTATTCTGATGATCAAAAATGTGTTCTAAGTTTTGAAAAATGAACATTTTCATACTGTTCAGACTTTACGAGTTGGAAGAGGCCTAGAAATTCCCAGTGATGATTTTTCAACAAAGTTTGCTTATAAAATAATATTTTTATGTCTACAAAATATTTTTCAAAAAGAAATAAATTCGGAAAATTTCATGTATTTGTTGTGAAGGGCTTTGAAGTAGTGGGACATATATGACCCAGTCGGCTAGGAGATGTAAAATTGCTCAAAATTGCATTTTTTTATGTGATTAATATACACTACTCCACATAAAGATACGTCCACCCCAAAAAATCGAGGTTCTGAGCTCGCGATTCAGTAACTCCCCTCGAAATTGATTAAATCATATAGAAAAGAGCCTAAAAATACGAATCGTGAAAAAATTTCGTTTCAAAACACCATTTTTTGGAGTTTTTTCTTAATTTTTGTAAAAAAGTGCTTTTTGCAATTCCACAAAAAGATACGTCCACTTGAAAAAAACGTTTATTTTCAACAAAAACACCAGAAAAACATTATGTTAGTAATCAATAGGGCCTTCATTGCATTGGATAAGCTGGAATAGTCGATTTGGCATGCTTCTGAAGAGATTATCGATGGTTCTTTGTTCAATTTCTTGCCATGCCTCCAAAATGGCTTCTTGAAGCTCTTTTCTGGTTTGAAATTGCCTGTTTTCTGCATAGATGCGTCGTACGAGGATTCCCCGTAAATTTTCGATAGGGTTTAAGTCTGGTGAGTAGTCTGGCCATGGCAAAACATTGATGTTTTGAGCTGTCAGCCAATATCGTGTGCTTCGGCTTCGGTGAATTGGTACATTATCTTGCATGAAAGTGAAGTTGTTTCCATTGGGTAGCCGTAAAAACGGAAGAAGACAATCTTGCAAAACACGTTGATATTCTCCTGAGTTCATTAGGTTCGATGTGAAGGCTAAACGGAGTTTTCTTGCTGCGCTAAACCCTGCCCAAACCATTACGCTTCTCGTGGAATATGGTGACTTTATCTTAAAGTTTAAGGGTTCATACCTTAAGGGCTCATACCGTAAAATTTAAGAGCTCATACCCCTTATTAAGATAATCTGGAGTGATGAGAAGAAATTTAATTTGGATGGTCCAGACGGATTCTGTTATTAATGGCATGATTTGAGGAAAGAACCGCGAATTTTTTCACGAAGAAACAAAGGAGGCGGAAGCGTAATGGTTTGGGCAGGGTTTAGCGCAGCAAGAAAACTCCGTTTAGCCTTCACATCGAACCTAATGAACTCAGGAGAATATCAACGTGTTTTGCAAGATTGTCTTCTTCCGTTTTTACGGCTACCCAATGGAAACAACTTCACTTTCATGCAAGATAATGTACCAATTCACCGAAGCCGAAGCACACGATATTGGCTGACAGCTCAAAACATCAATGTTTTGCCATGGCCAGACTACTCACCAGACTTAAACCCTATCGAAAATTTACGGGGAATCCTCGTACGACGCATCTATGCAGAAAACAGGCAATTTCAAACCAGAAAAGAGCTTCAAGAAGCCATTTTGGAGGCATGGCAAGAAATTGAACAAAGAACCATCGATAATCTCTTCAGAAGCATGCCAAATCGACTATTCCAGCTTATCCAATGCAATGAAGGCCCTATTGATTACTAACATAATGTTTTTCTGGTGTTTTTGTTGAAAATAAACGTTTTTTTCAAGTGGACGTATCTTTTTGTGGAATTGCAAAAAGCACTTTTTTACAAAAATTAAGAAAAAACTCCAAAAAATGGTGTTTTGAAACGAAATTTTTTCACGATTCGTATTTTTAGGCTCTTTTCTATATGATTTAATCAATTTCGAGGGGAGTTACTGAATCGCGAGCTCAGAACCTCGATTTTTTGGGGTGGACGTATCTTTATGTGGAGTAGTGTATTTTCTCAGTTGTCGACTTTATTTAACAAATCAAAGCATTGACCCATCAAAGCGTCTCGCATTGAATGAATCATCTCATATGGTGCTTTTGTTCGACCTTTTTAGAAAATCCCCAATAGAATGCGCCATGTGTCCTCAAAACATTTATACTAGATGTGAGAAATGCAATGTCGGATCACACTCCGAATATTTCAAAGATTTCCGTGTTCAATAAACTTTTTAATATGACCTAAAATTTCCGTTTCTACGATCTTTAGTGCTTTTTAATCGATATGATTAATAAAACTTTAATTAAACGTTAAAATAATGCATTTTTACTGCA
Organism: Acrobeloides nanus; assembly: GCA_900406225.1. NCBI lineage: Eukaryota > Metazoa > Nematoda > Chromadorea > Rhabditida > Cephalobidae > Acrobeloides > Acrobeloides nanus. The sequence continues at coordinate 10,100 of OZJO01025712.1, read as the reverse complement.
TATTGCCGACTGGGTTATATTTAACCCACCCGTTTTAAATTATATAGCAAAAATTTTTTGTCAAAGTTTTTAAAATATTTTTTATAGCATTTTTGTGCAAAAATTTCAAAAAATCATCGAACAGGCGAGTTGTCGGCAAAAATGGGTTAAAAAATTCATAACTTTTTTATGTTGTTGTCCTTTTGATTCGGTTTTTTAAAAAATTGTTCATATCCTCTAATGATCTTGTCCACTACTTTTATAAAACATACTTCATCAGGAAAAGAAATTTTTCTCAGAGATTTTACTAAAAAAATTCATAACTTGTTAAATTTAATAGAATTTTAAAAAAACAATAAAATTTAAAATTCTTAAAACTTGATTATGGAAACAGTTGTTCTTCTTTTTGCCGGATTTATATTAGGTTGGTTAGATCCATTGGCTAGTGATAATGCGATACCTCCTAAATGTTCTAAATTTACAAATGTATTTTTTACTTATTTCTAAAGTTTTCCTATTCTCTACTTGCATTTCATGCTCAGACTTTTTTTAGTATTAACAATTACTATATACAAATAAAAAGAGGTCGAGATTATCCCTATACTGGGGGAATTCCCGAGGATCTGTTGTTGACCCACCCCTCGAAATCGGCAGATCCTCAAAAAGTTATGAGGTGTGATGCGAAACAACCATATAGGTTGTTTTTTCGGGAAATCACGAACTCGGGATTTTGAAGAAAAACTTTTTTAAATTTGTGTTTCAATAATCAATTAATATTGAAAATCAGGCAATAAAAGTAAGCAAATTTTTCTGAAAAACACGTAATTTTCAAAATGCTACTCCTCCGCCAAATTAACAGATTTTTGAGAAATTTTTTCGCAAAAATGAAGAGGAAGTCTAGTTCTACAACACCAAGGTCTCGATTTTGCAAATTTTGCTTTTGCTTTTCTCGTGAGTAAAATGTTCTTCAAAACTTAGTACCACTTCGTGAAAAAATAGTGGTACTAAGTTTTGAAGAACATTTTACTCACGAGAAAAGCAAAATTTTCAAAATCGGAGACCTTGGTGTTGTAGAGCTAGACTTCCTCTTCATTTTTGCGAAAAAATTTCTCAAAAATCTGTTAATTTGGCGGAGGAGCATTTTGAAAATTACGTGTTTTTCAGAAAAATTTGCTTACTTTTATTGCCTGATTTTAAATATTAATTGATTATTGAAACAAAAATTTAAAAAAAAGTTTTTATTTAAAATCGTGAGTTCGTGATTTCCCGAAAAAACAACCTATAATCTTTTTAAATAATACTTACCCGTTGTAGGCTCGTCATCGCCTGTTCTTTCTTGAAATCGCCCACAAGTGATTTTTAAATAAAACTTTTTCGCAACAGAGTAGATGAATTCTCTATACGACTTTATAAAATAACAGATGCAAATGTATTCCAAAAAGGCGTGTGAGTTCGATAGTATAAAACAAAATATTGCTAAAGTCGATCCATTTTCATATGGAACAACTATCAATAATAGTATAGTTATCGGTGGAAAACCAAGGCATATATAAGCCAAGCCAACTTGAGCGTTTATCGTTTTGAAAAACATTATATGCAGCCGTTTCATTTTTTGAACTTTGGCCTTTTTAATGCTCCTAAAAATAAGGGTAGCAGTTAAGGATCGTTAAAAATTGAGTTGGGAATAGGCACTTTAGCCCTTCTCCACTCTCCACCCATACAGCTTCAGTTAACCTAATCCCTAGCTTGAATGATGGCCTACCCCCATCCCCTTTAAAAAACCATGGTCACGGAAAATTTGCCATCAAAAAATTGGCAAACTGATAGAGGACATTTTTCTGAACAATCTTTTCAAAAACACAACACTTGAAAACGTCATTTTCATGTCAAAAAAGATTGTAAAGTTTGAAATCTGTGTATTAAAACGAAAATTTGCCACTCGTGTCAATAAGCAGTTTTTATTGCAAATCAGGATCAAACTGTTTATTGACACCAAAAATTGCCTGATTTGAAATAAAACTGTTTATTGACACGATCTGCACTGCGGTAAGTTTTCGTCTTAATACACAGATTTCAAATTTTACAATCTTTTTTTGCCATTTTTCTTCATGAAAATGAAGTTTTCAGATGTTTTATTTATGGAAAAAGTTGTTCGGAAAAGTGTCCTCTACCAGTTTGCCAAGTTTTTTTGAGTAAATTTTCTGTGAACATGTTCCTTTAACTTACCGCTAACCAGGTCCATTGGACGGAGGGGTGGGGGGGGGGGGGGGGGGGGGGGGGGGTATCCCATACATAATTTTGATCTTATATCAAATCTTTTTTGTTCTATTACCTTAAAAATTTCCAAACATACACCACATGTAATAAAGCTGTAAAACAGCAAGCATAGCTAAAATTTATTATCCAAAGATAGANAATCTTTTTTGTTCTATTACCTTAAAAATTTCCAAACATACACCACATGTAATAAAGCTGTAAAACAGCAAGCATAGCTAAAATTTATTATCCAAAGATAGATTATTGCCCTGGCTATTGAAAATTCTATATGCCAACCAAATGGAGAAATGTTTACGGTATTATTGTCCGAGAAAAATATCAAATTATGATTTTCTACAAACATTTCTGCATCAGAAATGTTGTAATTTATGGATATTTCTGAAGCAATTTCTTCTGTAGATACTCGGACAAATATTGACGGCAGTACCAAAATTATATAGTACAATACATGACCCAGTAAGAAGAGCCACTTCATGAGTGGAGATTTGTTGACAAATTCTTGGATTCTGCCAGGAAAGACCTATGAATTTGAACATGGTGAAAACATTTGTCCAGAAAAATTAGATCCCCTAAGTACAGTAGAGAGAAGGATTGTACTTTTTTGATCCCAACAAAAAATCATAAAGGGTACTCTTATGATTTTTTTGCTGACCTTCTTTCGGTCAAAACATAGGGATGTCGGGATAAGTGGGGCGTGACCTCCCTCTTATTTCTCCTCTTTTACCTGAACGTATCGATAGAAAACTGCCATCGATAACGCCAGTGTATAATGAGCCACGGTGGCAATAAAAATTGTCAAGCACGTATACCCAGAGCTTGTACCGAATCCTTGAAACAAATTTTCAACCGCTATTGCTGGTAGAGGATACAACGGTGTGGGTTTCCCAATCCAACATATCAAATCAAACGCATAACTTGCAACAACTGTATACATCATGTAATGTTTGTAAACACCCATCGTGGCAGATTTTTTAACGATGCAAAAGACGACAACGAAAAGCATAGCTGTGCTCAAAATAAACGAAATATAATTATAGACGGAATAGAATTTGTTTAGAGGTGAATTAATCGATATCATTACTTAACAAACTTTGTATTGGGTTCAGTGACGTAACTAGGATTTCGAAAGTCTGCATTTAAAACTTTTTATTTGAAACATACAGGGTGTTTCAGATGAAACCTACCTATTTTATTTTGATATAGCTTTTTTCTGGAAAAGTATTCTGAATTTCCGACTTTTGGAAAATAACGAGCTAATTTGTCCATTTTATGCATGTTTTTTTGTTTTTGAAAATCTTGACTTTGGGCAAAAAGTTTTCGCCCGGGCTGGGATTCGAACCCGCCAAAAAGCGAGAGCCATACCACTCGGCTATGAAGGTCGGCTTCGCCGGGAAATTTTAAACGAGTGACTAACCGACCTTCATAGCCGAGTGGTATGGCTCTCGCTTTTGCTCATAAAGGGGCGGGTTCGAATCCCAGACGGGCGAAAACTTTTTGCCCAAAGTCAAGATTTTCAAAAACAAAAAAACATGCATAAAATGGACAAATTAGCTCGTTATTTTCCAAAAGTCGGAAAATTTTCCAGAAAAAAGCTATGTTAAAATAAAATAGGTAGGTTTCATCTGAAACACCCTGTACATATTCGGATAGCCCATATATGAAATTTTCGACATTCCCAGGGTTTTGTAGGCGCTAAACACAAATCTGGAGCTATTTTTTGTCCTAGAACTCGCAAAAAAGGTCGAAAATGGCAACGGACATGCCTTTGTTGGTTTTCTACCATCGTAAGGGTACCTTCCGATTATCAAAATCAAAAAATTCCTCCGGATTTGTTTACCCCTTGTTCCAAAAAATTCGAATTTTCAAAAATTTCTCCAATTTGGCAAATGTTTTGCACTCGAGGGATTTTCGACATGGGGAAACGAATCCGGAGGGATTTTTTGATTTTGATAATTGAAAGGTACCCTTACGAGGGGTAGAGAGCCAACAAAGGCATGTCCATTGTAAGCCATTTTTGACTTTCTTCCCGTGGTCTAGGACAAAAAATAGCGCTAGATTCGTGTTTAGCGCCTACAAAACCCTGGTAATGTCGGAAATTTCATCAAAAATCGACTTCTATAGCCAAATATCACCATTTTAAAATATGGTTGCATTTTTGAAGCCCTATTTTTTTAAAAAATCTGTATATTGACACGAAAACATGACTTATTCTCAAAAAGACCGATTAGATAGTATTCAGCATACACTCTTACCCACTACTGAAACAAAATTTCATCGGAAACGAGTGAAAAATGACGATTTGCGGTGTATTTTTGGGGCCGACATTACTCATGAAACAACCCAATAAAAACTTATTTAAAGAAAATAGTGAGCTTTTCACTTCAATCTTTGTATATTAAAAGTCTAATAAGTTGTTATAGGATGTAAGACACCTGTTTTATTGTGCGTAAAGCAATTTCTGTAAGAATTAACTTTTGGTCAAGTTAAAACAAATTACATCTGTTTTTGCCGATAAATTCTTGTAATATTTCATAAATTCAAGAATTCAAGAAAAGTTATTTTTGGTCAATCTCTTTTAACAAAAATTAGAATAATATTTATCGGAAAAGGGGATTTAGTCTTCGTTCTCGTTGGCTTTTTACTTTAAAAGGTTGTTATGTTATAAACGGAAATTGAAGATTATAATCCGTTCAAGCCAAAGGTTAATTTTTTTAGCTACTGTAAAAGAGGAAACGACGTGTCTTCGGGAAAATGTTTTCAATTTCCGTCTTTTTTCCCGGAACGTCTTCGGAAAAATGTTTTTAGCTTGTTTAAGTAGCGTCATATCGTGTTCTTTGTTTATCGATTTAATCCTGTAAAGAATGCGCCACAACAAGATCAATAATCTAGTTATGGTTTTGACTTTGTTTGTTTATTACAACGAAAACCCTTTTTATTACATTCAAACTCAATCTTATTTTTCTTAAAAACTATTTAAAAAAAGTTTTTTTTGGTTGGCGCTGTCAATTTTGGTAGTGTAAAAAATTGACTCTTTGTTTTGGCGATTGTATTTGCGGTTTTTTGTGTCCAGAAAATTGTCAGGAAAGCGTAAATTTAGTGGTATATAAGTTTTGCGGTATAAATTGAATAAAGAAAGTTTCAGTTTTGATATTTTATCGGGTTTGCACCCGCGATTACTTCCCTATTTTAGGCCGTTTAATTCAGCGTTACGCGAATTCAGAAGCTTGGTAACGTTTACCCCTACGAGACCGATCACGAAGACCTGCGGAAATCCATTGCGTGTTGGGCGGAAATAAAAGTTCGAGACCGATTGCGTGGACCTGTGGAAATCTGTTGCGCTTTTGGGTGAAATAAAAGTCAGTGCCTTACAGTTAGGCCCCAGGGGAAGCCCCTAAAACTTCAGGATTTTACAATCCAAGTGCATCAAGGCGCACCAAAAGGGAAAAGATTAGTGATAGAAATCCAGATTGAGTTGGAGCTTTTTCCGGGTCGGGTCAATGTCGCGAAAGCCCGGATCAGTTCGAGTCAAATCGACCCGGATTTTCGGGTTATCTTTTTACCTATTTGTTGCATCAAAATTTAACACAACAAAATTTATCATAAAAGAACAAAACAATTTCAATACAAAATTTTTTATAAACAATACTATTACTATAAACGTGTAATGTCTATTTGTTTGTATGTTTAGACGATCTCGGAAACGCTTGAAAAAATCCTTAGTGCTTCAATTAAAGTTGTAGTGGATGAAAATATAAGACTTTTGACACCATTTTTATGGGGGGACCCCTTATAAAAAATTTCACGACCACGCAGGGATGCACAAGGTATTAGTACAACTTTTTGAAGTTGTACTAAAACAACTTTGTATTACTTATAATTAGTTATAAAACTAATCTTATTTTCCCGAAACACTCGAAGTGCCGCTCGGAGATTTCCTTCTTCTCTACTAGCGCGGAAGCGCTTGGCTCCCAGTACTATGTTTTTAAAAAACTATATGAAAATATGGCAATTAGTTGTTTTATTTGAAAATCTAACAGTGTTATAAAATTTATGTTCCTGGTCGGGTTGGAGTTCCAGGCCAAAATTTCGGTTTTTTAAACAAAAATTCACGGATTAACCCGACCCGGTATGTTCGAGTCGGGTTGGTTTTCTATTACTAAAAAAGATGCAGGCAAGAATCAAAATAAAATAATTTTTTCGGTGATCGACTCAGCTCGCCGAGTTCTTCAAAACGAGTACCATATCATGCGGTTTTAGGAGTTTGCCCAATAATCGAGTGGCTAACGCATTCGGTATTAACTCATAAGTCGCGGGTTCGATTCCGCGACCTAAAGTCATTTTTTATTTTGTTGTTAAAAACCATGAAAATTTTTGCATATCCATATTTTTATGCGGGAAACACGATGGCGCTATTATTTTTCCATGAAAACTTTTGGGAAAGTTGGAAATAACGAAAAATCGCAAAGTTTTCATGGAGTATTTCAGAAGCATTTCCAAAAAGTTTTCATGGAAAAATAATAGCGCCATCGTGTTCCTCTCATAAGAATATGGATATGCAAAAATTTTCATTACTTTTGACAACATAATAAAAAATAACTTTAGGGAGCGGGATCGAACTCACACCATGTGAGTTAATGCCGAGCGCGTTAGCCACTAGGCCATGGGGGAAACTCTTCAAAACCCCATAATATGGTACTCGTTTTGAAGCGCACGGCTAGCTGATTCGATTGGCGAAAAAATTATTGTATTTTAACCCTTGCCTATACCTTTTCAGCATTTTGGTGCGCCGTGAAGGATGTCTTTACTCAAAAATTTTTTCAAAGAAAAATTGAATTTTTTATATTGAAAAAAATTAAAATTTTTATATTCTACATGATATTTAGTTAAATTTTTTCAATCTCAAGTTATGCGTAAGCCAATGAGTTCAAAGAATTAAGATGTTTGTTTGTGAAGATTTAAAAGCCTTACTCAGCTAAAAGCTATAAATCTTATCGAAAGTTGCTGACAAAAAATACGTAAATGGAATACAAAAAAAACATTCCTGGAACATACTTTCATATATATTGGGAGCAGTGCCGTAGCTAACTTAGGGCGGCCCGCCCCCCCCCCGAAATTGATTGAAATCAAAAAATTTCATTAGGATCCCCCTTATGATTTTTTCCAAAATTTTATAAATTTTTCGAAAAATCATAAGGATCTCTTAGAGTATTTTCAATTTTTGAAGAAAATTTAAAATATTCTTTTTTTTAATCAAAAAAATTTAAATTTTTAAACATATTTTTTGCAACTTGACGAATTCCGTAACATCGATGCGAGCATTAGGTCGCGTTAGGTCGCGTCCAGCTCATTTCAATAGAAGCCCAGAAGGGATTTTTACCGATTTGCGGGCCTCCATGGCAACGAAAAGATTGAGCCACCTATCAATTTTAGCGATCTACAATTCGTCTGAAGTTAACACAGAAGTAGTCATAAAAGAATTTGCTAATAGAAAACAAAGAAAGCTAATCTTGAAATGAAAATGGTATATTTTTTTAATAAAATCTAGAACTCTTAAAATTTTTGTCAGTCATGCTCGGTCTTGATGTTATATTAAAGCATATATAGATAAAATTTTTGAAAATTTCGAAAAAAATCATAAAGAGAGACCCTTAAGATTTTTAATAGAATTTTTGCGCCCGCCTTCCCCGAATTTTTTTCCTTCCTACGGCCCTGGTTGGGAGCAAAGGTCGTTGGAAAAACAATTTCATGACTACGGCATTTGATTTTATAAGTGAAAATGGTATATTTATCTATTGGGTTGGTGCATAATTCTTGATACAATGATGCCTCTGACTTTTTATTGGAAAAGATTTATGTATTGATCTTGGTCTCACTTTAAAGCTGCTTACATAAACTATCAAATAATACCAAACTAATTCATTTTTAAATTAGGCAAAAGTTTTCAAACCCAATCGGGACTCGAACCCGGACCTTCTGGTTACCGTCCAAGTGCACTACCATTGTGCTACCAAGATCTACAACTGATGCCCGTTAATTGGTGAATACTTGACAGTGTATTTTCCACTACTCACACTATAATTAACACCTGTGGTCATCAGTTGTAGGTCTCGGTAGCACAATGGTAGTGCACTTAGACGGTAGCCAAATGGTGCAGGTTCGAGTCCAGGTCGGGTCCGAAAACTTTTGCCTAATTTAAAAATTATCTATATTTCCACGTTCTCGGCGTGGTTAATCCGAGCTCCACTATTTCCAAAAATGAGCAAACTAATTAAAACTTTTTCTTTGAAGAGCTATGATAAAAAATTCAAAACAAGCTTAAATCTCAATCTCTTCAATATCGTCGACTCTTTACTAATTTAATATTATTTTATAGAATTATTAAAGGAACAACGCGCATTAAGTGTGCAACATCTTTTCAAATGGTAAGATCTAGAACTCGTGGTAATCCTCTTAAATTGCATTATATTTCTAGCAATTTTAATCAAAGATGTAATTTTTTCTTATTAAGAGCATACGAATTTTTTGTATCCTTTCTAAAAATTGTCAAAATTCTCCTAATGTATCTATCTTCCGAAATCGCATTCTCAAAGAAAATCTTAACTCTTTTCTACTTGACATGTAGCCTTTATTTATAAAACGCCGCCTTTCACCATTTTATTCGCCTGCTGCAGCTTTGTTTGTAATAATATTTTTTCTCACTGTGGCGTATTTAGTTACGTAATAAATACATACATATAAACGCTGAAAAAAACATGATTTTTGCATTTTCATCTAACTTTACAATGCATACTAATTTTCTTTTGGGTCTTAATCTGGTTTTTATAAANGTATTTAGTTACGTAATAAATACATACATATAAACGCTGAAAAAAACATGATTTTTGCATTTTCATCTAACTTTACAATGCATACTAATTTTCTTTTGGGTCTTAATCTGGTTTTTATAAATCTTGATTCTATGATCTTTGTGTCATTCGAAAGCCGGTTAAAGGGACTTTAAAATAACACCAAACATACTGCAATAATCATTGTTTTACTAAAAGTTATGATAAGAATAAGCTGGCATAGATCATTAAAGGTCATGGATGTTTGCCTTAATTTTATTTCGTCATAACTCCGGTTAGAGAAGATTTGATGGAACGATTTTGGTATCAAATTAAATCTTATGTAAGCAGCTTTATAATGGCACCAAAATCACTGTAAAAGCTTTTTCTTTTAAAAAGATAGAGGTCTTACAATCGTTGTATCAAGTCTTATGCTCCAACCCAATAATTCAAACGCGATATGTTTTTAATGGGTGGAGTTTGAATATTCGGGATTAAATTGCTATTACATAAATCTCTTATGATATGAGATTTAGGATTAAATTGTTATTACATAAATCCCTTATGCTATAGTATAAAAGATATGAAAAAAGGGTCACTTCGTTTGGTTGAAAGTTTATTAAATTCTAGTTCTTTGAAGAATCTATTGGCCCAAATGCGGTAAGCAAAAAAAATTGCCAGACTTACGAGGAGTGCCTTAATAAAGGACGAAACTTGAAGGGCCCCAAACTGATACTATATCCATAATTTTTTATTTTTGGGGGAAGGGAACAGCAAAAGTAGAACACTTTATTTTGCCTTTTATTATTTGGGGGAGGGGGACACGGCGCACCAAAAAGCCGAAAAGGTGGGAGCAAGTGCGAAAAATAAAGAATGTCGCCAATCGACTCAGCTCGCCGAGCGCTTCAAAACGAGTACCATATCATGGGTTTTGGATGTTCTTACCATGGCCGAGTAGCTAACGCACTCGGCGTTAACTCATAGGGCGCGAGTTCGATCACGCAACTTAAAGTCATTTTT
>OZJO01025702.1:0-14950 GCA_900406225.1 Acrobeloides nanus | reverse complement strand
CGAACGCAATTGTTCTAATTTTTAACCAGCATTGATGTGTGTATTTCACTTTTAAATCGGATCTCATGTTTAACTTTGTTGTTCAATTGTGTATTGTTATTTTTGTTTTTTATACATTTTTATGGTTTTTTAAAAATAAAATGGTACTATAGATGAGGGGGCCCAATAGTGATGCTTCGAAATCTGTTACATGTTGAAATTCTACGAAACTTGTTATACTTATGGGTTACTATTATTGGCCTCAGATTTACTTTTTCTCCGATTTTACACAAATTTCAAAGTAATAACGGGGGAAAAAGTAATAGTGCCAAAATATATCCCAGATTCGGAGGAAACGCTCGATAACTCTTTCATCCAAAGATGCTTAGATGATTTCGCCGCTTCCGTCAATTTATGATGGTCTGATGTTTTCTTCAGTCCTGGCTTTCGATGTTTTACCTCATCTTGCACGATCTGCATTTAGGCCCATTTCTTCAAAGCACTTCATATCATCATGAACAGTAGACTTAGGAATATTGAGAATCTCTGCAATTTCCCTGCGTTCAATTTGAATCCTAAAAAGTATTCCTAAATAACTTTATCAGAAGATTATGCCAGTCCAAAGTCTATTAAATGTCTGAAAAAAATTTAGGACCGAACCCATTGTCTTGTGGATTAGCAGGGTATTGGCTTAGCGAGACTCGACTATACCTTTTAAGATACTTTTGAAAGATTTGCCCTTATCAAAAACCATGTAGACCTGTTAAAATCCTCTTTGAGCTCTTGATGTTATCTTGGCTTTACTTAAAAATACAAGAGTATTATATTGTATTTCAACTAAATGTATATATTTTAATGTCCAATAAATATCCGAAATTTTTACAAATGAAAAGTTTAAGGCCCAGGCCCCTCCTACACTTCACTCGCAGGGCTTGCGAGTGACACGCGAGTAGACCCTTTCAGGACTAAAATTTACTCGCATGATGGTTTTTCGAAGTCTCCACTATATGAAGCCTTCGAAAAAACATGCAAGTAAATTTTAGCCCTGAAAAGGTCTACTCGTGTGTCACTCGCAAGCCCTGCGAGTGAAGTGTAGAAGGGACCTAAAGCTCGGGGCCTCTGGCCGTTTTCGATGCGTTTTTTTCAGTACATATAATTCAAGTATGGAAAAAATTTATATGCAAATTTCAAAATTTGCCGACTTCAGGTTTTCGCTATAATAAATTTTCAAATTTATGCAAATTTAACAAAAGCATAAAAGTTAGATCCCGCGCCTTATGGAGAAATCGAAGTGTTATATTTCACCAAAATAGGTCTCCAGACCCTTTCATTGTTTTTATCATAACTTTTTTTTCTACTAAAGCATTTCCAACAATTTAAAACACGGTTTTATTGCCCTTCGTTCCCCTTCCTAACGACACCTCGACTATGACCTAAGCCTTTGTAGTTTTTGAGAAAAATGACTTTCTAAAGTTAACGATTTTTGACCCCTCAAAAATTCACTTTTTGGGCTCTAGCTCGAAATTTTTTCACTACGAGAGCTTCGAGCATTACATAAAAATAAACTAGAGTTCCTGGCCGACATCCCTGACCAAGTTGGGCAGCCAAAAATGTAAAAATCACTAACAAAATGAGAAGTGCGCCTAAAACCAAAGGGGGACCCCATGGATCGATTTTTGGGTTGGAAAATATTTTTTTGTTCAACATACCAAAAGTTCAGGCATATATTACTGATTACTAAAAAATTTCAGATTGAAATTTTTACGTTCATTGGTTTTGAGCCCTAACAAAATATATAAAATTGTATAATAAAAGATAGGGCCCAACACCAGTGAAAATAAAAGTTTCAACCTGAAATTTGTTGTTTTTAGTAAGCAGCAATTTAGTATATAAGCAGATGGTTTTCTCATTCAAATCATTCAATTAACTCCCTCTTCTAGTTCTCCACTTCCCACATCTCTTGCTTATTTTGTGTTTGTGTTTATTAAATAAAGTGTTTTAATTCCCAAGTTTGTGAAACACTTACACTATGGACATAGCCGAGGTGTCATTGGCCCTATTCTTAAGTTGAACCGTACGGTTCAACTTAGGAATAGGGCCATTATAAAGGGTAACGAATGACAATAAAAACGTGCTTTAAATTGTAGGAAACGGTTCAGTAGAAAAAAGTTATGATAAAAAAAGTGTCCGGAGGCCTATTTTTGCGAAAAAGACACCTCGATTTTTCCACAAGTCGAAAGGCGCGAGACCTAACTTATATGTTTTGGTTAATCACTTACTAGGTACTTAAAATAAACTAGGCTTCATAGCAATATTTTTTGGCTTACTACCTCCTAAGCGACTTTTCCAAGCATTGCCTCTTAAAAATTCCGGATATTTATTGGACATCCTAATATATACAAGCATAACGAAGAATCGTATTTATCAAAAAATATATGATATGAGCTATACTAAGAATAAATTCCTTCTCATATTTTGTGTGTTGTTTTTGCATTGTTCAGCTAAAGGACAGGCAGGCAATCATCTAGCTAAATTATCATCTCTAACAAAAACTATTCGTGACATTGATGATTATGACCCGCCTTCATATTGCGAATGTAGCAATTCGACGTTACATCTAAATAGTTCTGATGGTATTCTTGTGTTAATGCCAACATTTGGTCCATTCTTCTGCCCAAATATGAGCTGTGAATGGTCTATTTCTATTGACTATCTTACTTCTACTGATTATTTAGAAATTCTCTTTCTTGGTTCTGATGAAGTAATCGATATGGTTAAAATAACAGATTGCAAAAAGAATTTTTCTTTGATGTCGTATGATACTTCGTATGAAAATGAATTTAATCAAATTTATGTAACTCAAGAACCTGAAATATGTGTCACATTTAATTCCTATCAACTATTAGAAAATGTAAATGGTGAATTTTGGGCAATGATTTTCGAATATAATTCGGAAGGAATTTATTATTCGGTAATGATTTTGGGTTGTTTTTTTACACGACCTTTAGGATTGCGTACCGTTTGGTTTGTGGAAGGCAGTTTTTTTCAGTACAAAAGACGCTTTTTAGCAGCTTAGTGTGACTCAAAAAATTGTTTCTTTTTCAAATAAGGCTTATAAAAGTTGTCTAAACGAGACCTTCAACATAAAAAAGTTGGGAATTAACAGCCATTCCGAGAAAATTCCACTTTTCGTAAAAATGTAAAACCTGATCTGATAACTTAGAATTTTAGAAAATTATTTTGAATGAAAATCAACCAATTAATATTTTAACACTGCGACCTCAATATTTGGAACTTGATCTTATTAGCATAGTCGCTGAAACTACTCATGGCGCATTAGAATTAAGAGGATTTATTTCTCCTAACCCTTTAACTGGATATAATAAAAACATTGGTGTATATGATGCTGAAAATTTAACTAATTTCATATACATGCACACAATAACTAAACAAAAGTTCACACAAGTTGCTTCAGAGCCTGGAATTTTTACAATATTATTACTTGAGGGTGAAATGTATAGTCCTAGTAACTACTATAATTCATATCAATTTTGTTATCGAAGCAAAGAATTGCATTCTGCTAATTGTAATACAACAGAAAATTTAAAATATGCATTCCCTTGGGACAATTCCGACAATTTCAGTATAGCAGCTACAAGCGAAGGAAAATGTTTACTTTCAATTGTTCCTTCAGCTTCGCAATCTTCTAGTGTAACATATGTAGATAGAATGGCGAATGTGAGTGGCGAATTCGCTTATTATATTCACATTTTGCATATAGTCAGCTTAAATTATGTAGGTCCGGGGAAAGTTGATGTTGTCTCGGGATATAACGAAACATACACCCTGTTCGACTTTTCAAACCAAACTTATAATTTATGGAGTGATACTGTTGTATATGGAGAGTTGATTTCATTTATTATTCCACCAGATGGGCAACTTTATGTTGAATATGAAAACTTAAACGCGTACGACAAAACAAATAAAGTAAGGCTAACGCACCCGGAGGGATTAGTGTGACCCCGAGTGGCAAATGGTAAAAATTATTACATTTTTCAAAATCCTACTACTATAAACGTGTAATGTCTGTTTTTACAGACGATCTCGGAAAATTAGATCTAAAAATGGAATGTGAAAACTAAAGTTGTAGGGGGACGATGAGAGAAGACGATCGACACCATGTTTATGGTGTAACCTCAAAAAATTCATGCCCTCCACGATGTTAAAATTTTAACATTTTTTTGAAAAATCCTAATTTTAGGCATTTGATCATTATGGTACAGGTATAATACAATCCGTAACCTACCCATTATCTACGTTTGGTCAAGGCTTTAAACAATCAATTCAAAGTATAAATCTACATGGTTATACAATCTTTAATATTACAATAGTGTTTGCTGAAATTTCCGATGGCGGTCATTTACAAGTTTATAGTGGAGATCAGCTTATTTTTCATATGAATGACGTAAATTATGATTTTTACAGATAATCTGTTTACGAAAAGTTGGAAAAAATGGCGCTCCATAGAGCAGTTAATATGGGTGTCTCACAAAAATCGGGCACTTTTTTATTTCGCGTTTTCTTGGCTTCCCGAAAAGATTTTTCGATGATCTTTTTTTGCATTTAGTTCGCCTCTGCATATAACTCTCGCTTGCTAAAAACATCCGGAAAAGAAACTAGAGGAGGCGAGCTATATGCAGAAAAAAGATCTTCGAAAAATCTTTTCGGGAAGCCGAGAAAACGCGAAATAAAAAAGTGCCCGGTTTTTTTGTGAGTCACCCTGTACAGAAGCCGATCTGGTTAAGCAGCGTTGAGCCCGCAGGTTCGATTCCGATATGGGTCGAAACTTTTAATTTTCAAAATCTTTTTATTCCATGAAAAATTAAAAATAGGGATTAAAAAGTTTGGTACTACTAAGGATTAGTGAGCCCACTTAACGTTATTTTTTTCAAAAGAAATTTTTAACTTTTTCCTTTGGAAATGACCCCTCTAGGGGTAACTTGATGCGGGAAATCGATTGCGCGCATTGACAAAACATGAAATTGCCAAACACGACCACGCAGAGATGCCTATGAAAATCTATAACATGAAATCATTCATCAACCAAATTCATTCAACCTAGCGGGCTCAACGTTGTTTAACTTGCCAGATCGGACGGCTGGCACTCGCTATGAAGCACCAAATTTTATTCGATCTCTCGTGGAATAGACTATATATTAGCTTATTTTAGAGTTTCATTGAAAACGAAATTATCCCTTTGTTTAATGGAACCGAAGCTATAGTCGATTATGGACAAGGAAATAACTTCACTCGAGGCGCATTAATTCAATACGAAGGAACATTTGTTCCTGTTATGGAACCAACACCGAGAACGATAGTCAAAAAAGCTAATGTAACGATTATAGTTGTATCCAGTATAGTACTAATAATCCTAATTTCTTCTTTCGTAATCACTTGCTATTACTATCAAATCAACAAAGAACGAAAGCGGATGGATTTCATAATAGACCTTATGAAGACACAAAAAGAACTATCGCCAGAAGAAATTGAGGACCTAAAAGAGAAACGTGATGAGTTCACAATATCAAAAAAGAAGTTACGGATTTATTATGAAAGTCCCATCGGGAATGGAGCCAGTTCTACTGTTTATACTGGATTTATTTTTGGTCCATCGCCACTTGCTACCACAACCAGACGAATAGAAACTCAACGATTTCGAGATTGTAAGGTCGCTAACAAAGTGCCTTCTAGCTTTGGAAGTGATGAAACGGAGCAGCTATTCCGGGAAATTGACTCGATGAAGAAAATTGGTTATCATCAGAACATTATTTGCATGTTAGGTGTGTGTTTTTTGGAGGAAAAACCAGTGATTGTTTTCGAGTTGGCTGATAAAGACTTATTGGGATATGTGAAATCATTAAATCAAAATACATCAGGACATTCTTATTTCTCCTTCAAAATTTTCTTCTCAATTCTATGGCAAGTTGCTACAGGTATCCTATACAATATATCATCTGCAAGGGGTTATTTACACAAATTAGGGTAGCACGGGGTCGGGATTTTTGGGACAAGTCGGGATCAGGATTTGTCGGGATTGGCAATGTCGGGGTTGGATTTTTAGTCAGGACCGGAATTTTTTTTCAAATACAAATTTGTTTGAAACCTTTTAAAATCCAAAATTTATCAACGAAGAGGGACCATTATGAAAAATTTTTCATTTTTTCCGTCATGGGGGGAACTGGACTCTGTGCCCCCCCCCTACAGCTACGTCCTTGAGGGGGGGGTCAATGTATTTCATGCACTACATGCTTGAATCTAAATTTTTTGTTTCATTTAGGAATGCAATATATTGCATCAAAATCTATTGTTCATCGTGACTTAGCAGCTCGAAACGTTTTGCTTACGGATAGTTTTAATGCAAAAATTTCGGATTTCGGATTATCTTGTTCCACCATTGTTGAAAAAAAATCGAACAAACTTTACTACCTACCAAAAAAGTTGCCCGTCAAATGGCTCAGCATCGAAGCACTTGTTTCTAAAATTTTCTCCGAAAAATCTGATGTTTGGGCATTTGGAGTGTTGATGTATGAAGTTTTTAGTTTTGGCCAAGCTCCTTATCCCACTTTTGGGCTGGAAGATTTAGTTGAATATTTGCAAAATGGAAATAGGCTAAGTCGTCCAGAAGCAGCGGATGAAGAGGTCTATGAAATCATGTTGGATTGCTGGAAAGAAGATCCAGAAGAAAGGCCTACGTTTGGAGCAATTTCTAGACGGTTTCATGTTATTCTTGAAGATGCCACAAGGTCATATGGCTATGTTGAAGGCAAAAAGGATGAATAGAAATACTTTCATGAATAGATATATTATTGGCTATCGCATGCTTTTTTTTCTTTTAGGTGGAAGCGGACTATACAGCTCCACATGACTAAATGTTTGTATAACAGTCACATATGTTGAAAAATTTGCTTGGTGGGGGGCCATTTCTGTACCCCCTGCCTACGTATGGCCTAAGCCGAAATATTGTGTTGACCCATGCAGGAATCGATTTCGCGCTTTTTTGAATCATGCAAATGTCCAGGGCTGTAAGAATAACAATTTCTTCGAACAATTTTAGTCACTTTCTAGTTAGCAAATTTATAATACCATTGATCAGAAACAGCCTTGGCTCAGTGGCTAAGCAACCTGACTCCCATTTTTACATCTCGGATTCAATTTGCATGTAAGAGAACGACCGCTAACTTGAACATGGCTAGAAAATGAGATTGGAATTTTGTTTAATTAAAATATTCATAAAAATGAGAAAAAATGCAATAAAAATAAAATCATGCGAAAATATTTTTGACCCAAGGGGGATTGAACCCAAGATGTAAAAATGGGAGTCAGGTTGCTTAGCCACTGAGCCAAGGGCGCTTCTGATCAATGGTATTATAAATTTGTTAACTAGAAATTGACTAAAATTTTTCGAAGAAATTGTTATTCTTACAACCCTGGACATTTCGGTTGAAAAAAATCATTATTGGACGTTAAACTATGGAACATATTTAGGCATCATTCGTCAAAATCGATGATGCACTCATCTGAATGTTTACTGTCAGCGGCGCAAAGAAAGGTGAAGGGGAACTTCCCCTCTCAAATTCGAAAAAATGTTAATTTTTCCTCATGGCCATTGTGAAATTTTGTCGAAAATCGAAAGTTTCTGAGCATTTACATATTGAAAAAATTTTCGATTCTATCAGAGCTAAAAAATCATAAAGGGGGACCAAGGTGATTATCAGGGCGTAGGAAGGATTTGGCGACAAAGGGGGCCGGACTTCCAAAAATCAAAAAATATCCCCCAAAAATCATAAGAGGGGGACCGTTCTATAAAAATTTCTTCGAGCCTTCGGCTCGACAGGGGGCCCCTGGCTCAAAAATTGTGAAAAAATTTTTTTCATATGTTTGCTCTCTTTTGTTATATTTCCATATTTAACTGATTGTAACTCGTCATTTGTTACATTTTTTGAAAAAATAAAGTATTAGCTAATGCATTTGAATCCTGAAAGGTACTCCTAAATAACTTTATCAAACGATTATTTCAATCCAAAATATGGCAGTATAACTTTTCGTACAAACTTTTCATAAAATTGTTCTGTACAATTATTTTTTGTACGAAATTTTCTTATGGTGCTTTTAGTACGGTATTGTTCGTATAAATATTTTTCGTATAGGTACTTTTCGTAAAAATAATTGTACGAAAAGCACCGTACGAAAAGTTCGTTCGAGCTTTCTGCACAAGAAGCAAAAGCAAAAACACTGAGCTTAGTAGCCCATTTGTTAAGTACTTAGTTTAAAATTGATTAAAACAAGATCCACGAGAGAATCGAGCTTTGAGACCAAGGGCATGTCACAAAATTTTTTTCGATGCTGAATGAAAATTTAGGCTTATAATCTCAGATAGGTCATTGCCTATTATAAATAAACAAATTTAATCTACCCATCAATCGCCGTAATTTTAAACTACATGTAAATTGTTTAAGCAGTTGCGAATGTAATTTTAAACTACTTAGAACTCTCGAAAAAATTCATCACTCGTCTGTCGAGGCATCATCTAGAAAAAAGGTATTTAAGAAGCAATATCTCGAAATATTGCAGATAGCTCCTGAGGAGGTGAGCCTACGCCAAAAAGTGTTGACACAAACTTGAAGCCTAGGTTATTTTTATGCACCTAGTGAGTGATTAATAAAAACATATAAGTTATGTCCCAAGCCTTTAAACTTGTGGAGATATCGAGGTGTCATTTTCTCAAAAATCGTCATTTGAACCCTTTTTTGTTTTTATCATATCTTTTTTCTACTGAAGAGTTTTCTACAATTTAAAGCATGTTTTTATTGCCCATTGTTGTCCTTTCCAGCGGCACCAAAACTATGTCCCAAGCCTTTGTAGTTTTCGAGAAAAGTGACTTTCTTTCTATAGATAACGATTTTTTACCCTCTCAAAAAATCACTTTTTGAGCTCTAGCTCGAAATTTTTTCACTACAGGAGCTTCGAGTTGCACGTAAAAATAAACTAGAATTCTTTTCGATGAGAAAAAAACACTAAAACTTGTCATTTCGACTAGTTTAAAAAAATA
Source organism: Acrobeloides nanus (assembly GCA_900406225.1). NCBI lineage: Eukaryota > Metazoa > Nematoda > Chromadorea > Rhabditida > Cephalobidae > Acrobeloides > Acrobeloides nanus. The sequence continues at coordinate 5,862 of OZJO01025702.1, read as the reverse complement.
GTGGGGCTCGATAATTCTCACTCGCCCTTTAATTGAACCATCAAACTTTTTTAACCTTTAAACTTGATGATCGAACGACTATTTTTTCCTTAGCTTCATTTCTTTTTTCGAATTTATCACCAAAAAGCTTTGTGAAAACTTGAGCTAACTCAATTTTTCCTGTTACATCATTTTGCTGACCTTTTGTTGTAATCTCTCACATCCGAGGACATTTCTTTCCTACTTGACTTTTAGTCTTGATCACATTTTTCTTATGATCCTAATAAATTACCCAGATTTTTTGTGCTATTTACAGAACAGCACAAAATTATTCTGTGAATAATTGAACCATCGCCCTAGCTCGTGATTGTTTTAACGTTTTCATTCCCTCCAAAAAATTCATTCCCGAACAAATGTTAAACTTTAGATCAACCCGACCAAAGTTTTAGTGTTCTTTTTATTAAAAACCCGTTAAAATGTATAGCTTACATGCTATCCTTGTTATGGTCATAACTGTAGCATTCGGCACCGGAAATGGAATGAGTCTAAGTGAGTCTGAAATTAAGTTGGAACAAGTTGAAATTCCGGTCGAATACAATGGGAGATATTTGCATGTATGGAAGGAAAATAAGCAAAATTATAGCAGGTATCTGGGATTTTATCTCAAAAATATTTAATTTTTATAGGTTTTTTGTAACCCCTCTTTGCGAGCTTATTACAAATTCTGTCAACTGCTCAAAAGATGGTTACTCAGAAAAAGAGCGTTATGTCGTTGATTTGCGCTTGCGTCTTTGGAGTCAAGCAGCGGCAGAAGCTGTTAAACTATCTTTGAACCAAAAGGGAACACCGGCAGAACTTTCGGATATTTTCCCTTTACCGATGCAAACTGTATGTTAGAATATAATTTGTATATGTTACCGTTTTATCTAAAAGGCTTAAGCCTAAGCCCAAGCTTAAGCTTAGGGTTGAGCTTAGGCTTACAAGGGACCTTCAAGGTCTGAGAAACTCAGATTTTTTTGAGACCTAGCTTAAAAGTTAGGAAAAAATGTGGAAAAAACGAATATAATAGTCACTTGATTGATTGGGTATAAATTTTTTGAGATATGGGGTCATAAAGTTGCAAAATTTTTTGATTTTTACTTTGTGCAAAAAAATTGACTCCAAGCGGGAATCGAACCTGACCCCTTGTAGCCACAAAACAAATGCGTTGTCACTTTGCACAAAGTAAAAATCAAAAAATTTTGCAACTTTATGACCCCATATCTCAAAAAATTTATACCCAATCAATCAAGCGACTATTATATTCGTTTTTTCCACATTTTTTCCTAACTTTTAAGCTAGGTCTCAAAAAATCTGAGTTTCTCAGACCTTGAAGGTCCCTTGTAAGCCTAAGCTCAACCCTAAGCTTAAGCCTTTCAAATAAAATTAGTTTTATCAGATAAAAATGATTTTCAGACAAAACGGTAACATATATATCTGTGATTTTTTAGATACGCTTAGGCAGTGATCAACCGGATCATTTTGAAATCAACGATCGATGGCGCTCAAATCAACACCAACCGAAGAGTGTTATTTTCGAGCTATATACAAAAGACAAAGCTTTTTGTGAGAAAATGGTAATTTTAAGCAAAAGAGCCTAAAACGCATAAAATAGTAAAGATGCTTCATTTTTTAAAATTAGTATAGCACACACATTTCCACGAGGGTAGTCGTAAAATCCGAAAAAATGCACGACTCTTCGCCACAAAAATACCGAAAATCATAAGGGTCTACCATACATATCGAAGGGGGTGCAAAGATTTCAAAAAATGCGATTCCCTCAGACCCGATTTTGCGACCTCTTTGCCAAAAAATAGCGAACAATCGAAAATTACCCCTAAAAAGGCAAAAAATAGGAAAAAATTCCTTTCTCCTTTGAAAAGTTGACGACTAAAAAAACTCCCGGTACTTCTCCGGATTAGGACACTTCATCAACCATAGACATTTCATCAACCGGACACTTTATCAACTGGACAGTTCATCAACCAAAAAAGTGTCACATTCGACGAAAAAATTCCAAATTATGAAAGTTTTTGGTTGATGAAATGTTCATAGTTGATCAACAGTTTGCCTAGGGGTCAAAATGATACCCATTTTTCATAAAATAGCTCCAATTTTTTCTGTGCGTTTTTTAAAATTTTGTATCTTCGACCTCTTCTCTCACCTTCCCAGCTTAATGACGGAGATGTGCCATTGCGTCAAAATTATTTACGTCAATTTTTGATTGCATCAAAGGTCAATTGCGTCATCCGACATTTGAGTCAATTTTTGTTTGCGTCAATTTTCGATTGCATCAACAGACATTTGCGTCATCCGACATTTGCGTCAATTTTGTTACTACCTTGACACCTTTCTGATAAAAGGTAGTAACGTTACTACCTTGACACCCAATGACGCAAATGACTGTTGACGCTATCAAAAATTGACGTAAATGTCTATTGACGCAATCGAAAATTGATGCAAACAAAAATTAACGCAAATGTTGGATGAACAATTGACCTTTGACGCAATCGAAAATTGACGCAATCAAAAATTGACGTAGATGTCGGATGACGCAAATAATTTTGACGCAATCGACACGTCTCCTAATGACGGATCCGAAAAACATGTTTCGAAGAAAAATATAAGCTTTTTTAAAATTTATCACTATGATTTTAAGGTCAAAGATTCTCGTGACGACCCTGAACGCTTTTTGTCCAAAACCAAACTATTTATTGAATTTTCTATAACTGGAAGAAAACAAGTTTATCGCGATCTAAATATCACCAGTCAAAGTTTAGAAAAATCAGCTTTGTTTAGCAAACTTAACAACGATTACAAAGAAAAAGGTAAATAGATCGTTGGTTTAATCTCAAATAATGATTTAGGAATCGTATACTTAAAATCGGATGACATGAACAAGCTTTCACGACAAATTTTAAAATCAACAACAGTTCATGAAGAGTGGTCGGCAGAATACATCTCCTCTCAAGACGAAGAAACTATAATCAAAAGTTTATTGGGAATACTTGAAGAACAACAGGTTCGTTAATAAAGCATTGAGATGAAGGCCTAACTTTTTTAATTGAATCTAGTTGTCCATCATGATTGGTTTATTTTTGAAAGTTATATAACTCCACTAAAGGTGCTAAACCCATCTCTTAACACTGGGAAGGAACTTTGTAACCAGGACGTTTTCTAGTCCAGAATTACCCTGATTATGAATTCGTAAAAAAATTTTTTATAAAAAATGCTTTGAAAAATACAATTTGAAAAATAAATTTTGCAAAAAATTATGCAGGGTATATAAACAAAGTTAAGAATTCACAAAAATTCGCATGAATAGCCGAGTGGTAGTGCGTCTGACGTTGGATCGTAAAGTCTCTGGTCCGATGTCACTTTGCATCAAATTATTTTTGCTCTTATTTAGTAGATCACTTTTGGTCAAAAAGTTTTTTACGGATTCGTAATCAAGGGATAATTCTGGACTATAAACGTTCTGGTTACCAAGTTCCTTCTCAGTGTTAATAATAATTTTTTAGGTTTCTGCATCCGAACTAACCAAAGAACAATGGGATTCAGTATTTTGGCAAGATCATTTCACCCGACCTGATATTCAAACTGAATTTTGCGAGAGCGTTTTCAAATATGATCAGAGTACACAACATTTCAAGTATTCGTCGGACAAAGCGAATGAGTTTAAACAAAACTTAATCGAGAAAAAAGGCAAATCAAGTGGAAAATCTGTATCGGGTGAAGGTGGCTTTGACTTTCTTGGAATAATATGTAACTCAAATAAAATCAAACTTTTCATACTTTTTATAGCTCTATCTGTTAGCGGAGGATCTAATCGCCAGAATAGTGAAAATAGCGAAAGTGTGAATCAACATGAGACGTATGTATTTAAAGGGGGAGTTCAAACAATGGCCAGGTGGAAATTTTTTTTTAATTTGTAAAAAAATGACATTTCTAGGGTATATTTTATGCGAAAAATCGATTGGAATAGGTTTCGAAGCGTGAAAATGCTTCCTTGACCCTGATTCAGGGAATAGAGGTCGTCTATTGAAGCGAAAATCGAAAAATTTGAATTTTAAACAAAAAAGACCCCTCAGATGTAATTTTATGCAAGGAATCGATTGCGAATAATTCTGGATCATGAATACGTTTCCTTGAACTTGACTCTGCTCACTAGTTCCGAATAATCTTCTTTTTATAGAAAAACCAAAGAATCATTTTCGAAAGATGAGTTAGTAGCCTTGCTTAAGCAAAATAAAATGGATGTGAAATGGACTGGAGAAAAGTTTACGCCGAAAGCTTTGAATTTATATCGTGTGAATATACGTGCGTTACTTTCAAAAGGAGAGATTTTGTATAAAAGAGTGGTAAAAACAACATTGCCGGTAATACAGAAAATTGAATTCCAACCAGAAGCCATAGGAAATGGTGATGTTCTTACAGTGCCGAGTATTTATGAAGGTATGCTATGGTGCTCGAATGCTTCCATTGAACATAAGATACACAGATAAACTATATATTTAAAAAAACTTTTTTTAGAAATGAGAATATTAAAAGAAGAAAATAAACGATCGTCTAAATTATTGGAAAATGCATTGTTGGAAAAAATTGAAGGAGTAAATGCGAAGCTTATAGGTTATGAGAAAAAACAACCGATTCTTTATACTTGGGGGAATTATTCATGTTAATTTATTTCGGAAAACGTTAAACTGATAACTTTTTAGTTTATTATCGTCAATTATCAATCGTAGAGAATAGATGCTTTAATCTTGGTCCTGATGCACAAAATGGAGTCAACATCAATTGGAGTAGTCTCTATAAAGCCTCAGGCTCGATCGATACCAGAGGAAACTGCGTTATTCTCTATGATGGTGATTTTTGCACTGGAATATTTGTCAAATTTGATGAAACTTGTAGTAATGGTTGCTGTCACAATTTTCCTCTATGTAATCCACCATTCGTCAATAAAGCTAAATCGTATAAAAGTTGCTAGCCGAAGGATATATAAAAGAATAACAAGATTATACCAAAACAATATTTTTGTTTTTATATTGTATGTTATTGATCTCTACTCATATATTTTACTGATAATTAAAAATTATATTGTGTTTTGACTAAACAATGGTGTAATGAACTAATTCGAGTGCTTCTATCACAACTATTTTTTTCTCTCTCGTTAAGACCAAAATCTGAATGATTATCTACGAAAAAAGATTGTCAAATTTTTTTTATTAACACTTTTATTAATTTAAAATTGAAATGCTCAAATTCTTTGAATCATACGAATCGGCATTTTACTTTAAAAATTCGAGCTTTTTTATAAAAACTCTGGTTCTATCCCGCTTGAAGTCGAAACCTGTTTTTGTGAAAAATCTGTTCAAAAACATTGTAGAAATATAAAATAGACGAAAAAACCATTTTTCCGATCATTAGTTTTTTGAAAAAATTTTTTTGGAATACTCCAAAATACTTGAAAAATTGATTTTCATAGGCTTTTCAATTTTTCAAGTATTTTAACATACCAATTTTTTTCCAAAAAACTAATGATAGGTAAAATGTTTTTCGTCTATTTTATATGATTACAACATTTTTGAACAGTTTTTTTCACAAATACAAATTTCGACTCCAAGCGGGATCGAACCAGCGCCTTCAAACTCAGCCTTAGAGCACTCGGCCATGAGGCGATGGCTTTTTTTCTGGTTGGAAAGGACTATCAGGGGGTCAAAAAGTTTTAGGATATTTTGAACCAGAACAAAATCAGATCAAAAATTTCGGAGCTAGTAGCCTTTTTACCAGCCAAGTAACAGTGTTTTTTCGACCCAAAAATTTTTTTCTCAAATTTTTGTAAAA
>OZJO01025696.1:0-10878 GCA_900406225.1 Acrobeloides nanus | reverse complement strand
CCTGGAAATCACCAACCGGAGAAGGCTGAAAAAGCTATTCTTAAATCTTTGGAAAATTTAAGAACCGATTATATTGATCTCTTTTTAATTCATATGCCTTTTCCTATGGAGGTATAGTGTTAGATAATTTTAGAAGAAAAAATAATTTATAAGTTGTATCTTTTTTATAGTGTTATCCCGGGTCCGGGATCGATCTCTTGGTCGAGACGGGGTTTTTCGGGATTCGGGACGGGATTTTGTAATTTTTTTATGTTACTGAATTAAACTTCTGAATCCGAATCTTGCTCATTCGAAAAGTGACAGTTAGAAATTTTTCAATTGATGCTTTGAACAACAAAATCTGAGAAGCTTTACGTGCCCCATGTCTAAAAATTCACTATCACTTTTTGTCCATTTAGGGATCTATTTATCCCGATTCGAGGCGGTATTTGAAGTTCGGGGCGGGATCGAGTTTTGAGCAAAAATTTCGGATGGGATCCAAAAAATCCCGGGATTTTCGGGACAGGATATAACACTAATCTTTTTTAATGTTTTGCCCATTGTTTCAATAAACCGATTTTTATTGCAATTCAGGAAAAATTCGCAAAAATTACGACAATTTTTTAAATGAACTTTTTATTTTTTCCAAAATATGTATATTTTGCCTGAATTTCAATAAATTCGGTTTATTAAAACGATCGTGAAAACATATCATAATAACAACCAGAAGGTTTCTTAATCTTAAAAACAGTATAAAAATTTAGACCGTTGTTTTTACCGAAGATGGTATTGATTTCAGCCAATCTAAAACTGACACAACACCTTTAATCGACACTTGGAGAGTTTTAGAAAAATACTACAATCTTGGAAAACTCAAAGCCATTGGCATTTCCAACTTTAGCCAAAAACAAATTCAAGAACTTTATGACCAAGCTGAAATTAAGCCACATAATATCCAGGTAAGGTCAATTTTTAAAATATAAAACTAAAAGTTTTAGGTGGAATGCCACATTCTGCGTCCTCAACACGAGCTAGAAGAATTTTGCAAAAAGTTGCTTATTACAGGCACGTCTTATTCAACAATAGGATCTCCTGGAAGAGGAAAATATGGAGACAAACTTGATGTGGAACTCCTGGAAGTTCCTTTGGTTTTGGAACTTGCCAAGAAATATAACAAGACTCCGGCACAGGTTAATATTTTTGTGTAACAGTTTATCTGTTATGTGAGTTGGAGTAGCTCATGAGATTTGTTTATTACCTTATTATCTCTAATAGAAGGACATGTCCTTCTATTTTTCAACCTTCCTCAGAGACATAAATTTTAGAAAATTTTTCATAAAACATAAGGGGGGACCCTTATGTTTTTAGGTGACCCCTGTCCTTCTATTAGAGACTGTCCTTCTATTGGAGACTGTCCTTCTATTAGAGATAATACGGTAGTTATATCCTCGAACAGGTGAGGCCATGAAACTAGTGAGGTGCAATACTAAAGAGCCTTGGCCTATTGGCAACGACTAGGTGTTAGTTATACACGTCTCTCGTGTATTTCCTAACCTCAATACTATTACGTTATTTTTAATTGACAATTTTCAGGCATGGGGGCACCGGTCCCCGATGCACCGCTTCCTTAGCTACGTCCTTGCATGTACCCCCTCCAAGCGCCAAAAAAGTTTAAAAAATCTAAAGGGTCTCCCTTTATGTTTTTGACCAAAAAATGTCGACATCTAGGGTTGGGATCTTGTACCCCCATGAAAAAATTTTGAGTACGGCACTGTGTAAAATCATTTTTTACTAAAATAGATCAGTCCCATTTTACCCTCTCTTTGGGGGGAGGGGATGGAGCAGAAAAATAAAAAATAATAAGAATCTTGACATAAATTTTATCCCCTTTAGATACTTCTTCGCCAAATGGTCCAACGCGGAATCTCGGTCATCCCAAAAAGCGTAAAACCTGAGCGGCTTCAAGAAAATATCAACATTTTTGACTTTGAGTTTACACCAGAGGAGATGAAAAAATTCGATGAGATCACTATACGACAGAAACTTTTCAGTGGTTTCTGGGAGAAATTGTAAGTTTTTCGTTATAGTTTTAAACAAATTAAAATTTTTAGCAAAAATCATCCATTCTATCCTGCTGAAGGGGTATAAGAATATAAAATTCTAAAAATCTTTGGCATTTTTATTTTTGCTATAGATTTTTTAACGATTTAACATAGTAGATAAATTTCCTGTTAAATTGGAAAGCTGCTGTACTTGATTTGTTTTAAATCCAAAAAATGCGATTAGTTCTTCTCTCATTGATTTGCTTAAAAGCAATAAAAACCATGGTGGAGAAAGAGAAAAAATATCAGAAAGATAGAATTGAAATTGAAGAATAAAGTAGAATGTTTCTGTGCTCATACCATCCAGGCCTATCTCGAATTTGATCTAAAACTTTATAGGGTAAAATTCTATCCATAAGAGCAAATTAACGCAAGGTAGCTAGTATCATATGCAGAGGAAGGTAATCTGAGACGTACCCTCTCCTCCTAGCGGCTTTTTCGGTTTCGACTTTTAACACTACTATAGGGGGTTTTTCTTATGAAAAACGATTGCACGCATTTCCGAATCTTGAAAACGCTTCACTGCCCCTGATTCAGGGAAGAGATGTGTGTATTGAAGCTATACATGGCCAAGGATCCGTTTTCAAGTTTTTTTCAATGCACGCAATTGATTTATAATAGAAATACTCCCTATAGGGTTATTTTGGTAAAAATTAAAAAACTTGAACAAAATTGAAAAAATTACCCAAAAATAGGAAAATTGCCATCTTTTGGGGCAGCCTGTACAGAGTTGCACAGACCCCGGTTCAAAATTTTTGTTTTTATGACCCAACCCCCTCCGCAGTTTGACGACTTTTTTTTGAAAGAGGGTCCCCTGACGCCGGAGACCTATGACCTACCCCTCCCACCCCATGACCTACCCCCTCCCCACCCCATGACCTATCCCCCCGGTAAAATTTTATCGGGGAGGGGGGTACCAGGGTTGTGCAACTGTGATTCTGTAAATGGTTTTTTAACTTTATTAGATTATTTTTGTTTTGAAGCTGAAAAATCTTAGAATTTCTTCGTTTCACTTGTCAAAATCTTAGAATACAAGTTTTGATATTGCAACTCTAGGTCAGGGGCCATGCTCCCCTCCCCCTACTGAATACGTTACTGGTACCCTCCCCCTAATTGACCCCACCCCAAACCACTGGGGGCAGGGGGGGGGGGGGGGGGGGGGATCAGTATGGAGAAGGGTCGACTAGATTGTAGAGGAGCACTTTTTTAGACCCATCAAAATCAGCCACTTCTTCCATTCCTCCCTTGTAAACACAGTACGTAGCATAATTATAAGACCCCTTGATTTTTCTTATCCCAAATAATCTACATAAGAAATCAATAAAATATTGTTTGCAGACATAAACTACTGGCAAAAATATCATAAATAAAAAAGAATTTTGATAGCAACCTTTTTAGAAAAAATTTTAGAAAAAAACAAGGTGTACGGAAATTATCCGACCCTCTATTGTTGGATACTTTTCATCATAACTTTTGTTAGGAACATCTATACATCGAGATCTTGGTGTCTTTTTAGGTGTCCAGTAGTTTATGTCTGCAAACAATGTTTTATTGATTTGTAGATGTAGATTATTTGAAAGTATGTAGATTATTTGGAACAGGAAAAAAGAGGTCTTATAATTATGATACGTACTGTATGTTAGATTACTTGTATCGCAGTTTCACAAAGCAACACAATAAAAAGAATCAAAGAAAATATGAATAACTTCATTTCACTTTGTTTAGTTTCGGCTTGATTTATTGTTAGTGTCGATTTTCTACGAATATAAAGTGAAATAATAACAGACAGATTCATCAGAAAGCCGAATGTTGCTGCAATACAGTCAAAAATTAGCATATATAATGCGTTTCTAATCTATAAAATTAAAAGTTATTTGTTTGATTTGTTTTGAAAAAACAGAAATTTTTTCCAATGATCGGTTTACTTTTCTGGCTTCCAAAGTTTTCCAAAGTTCTATTGATGACAAATATAAGATCGAATTGATTACCTCACTAAATTGTGTGTGCCGCGCATCAAATGTGTATCCTTGTGGATTTCGTTCAATTGTTCCTCCATTAACAATTAAATGCCACGTAAAAGGAAGTGGAATTAGAAAAATTAAAAGAATTGTATAAGGGAGGAATTTGTCCCAAATTTAAAATTCTGTTATTAAAAATGTTTAAATAAAAATTAACCTTTCTTGATTGGAATATGAAAATCATGGTTACGCATCGATTTAGAGTAATGAAAAAATATGTGGAAATTTGAGCATACCAGACATAATAAAGTAACCAGACCATAAATGTTGGTATTATGCCACTAAATTTCTCAATCTCAATTAAAAAGATTTCCCTTCACGCTTGACATATAAGGGCGTCAGAATTAAAAGTTTTTGGCGTCTCAAAAAAGGCCTCAAAAAGCCAGATGACTCAACTGCAAAGATCCAGTAGAGAAAAAGTAGACTCAGAAAATCTCAGTTGAGTCGACTGGCTTTTTAAGACGTTTTTGAGGGATCCCACAAACTTTTAATTCCGAAGCCCTTATATATTTTGCGTTTGCACTGGGCTATCTCCGCTAAGGTATGGTTTCTGATCCTGAAGTTTGGATATGTTTTAGGTCTAACTCAGCGCTATCTTTTAGGCCAGGTTTGATTTTAATCCAAGGTACATACTAAAAGTTATACCGTGCATGGTGATACCTCAAAAAGCGCCTATAGTTGAATGTGCCAGCCTGCCGAAGCTCTAAGTCCTAGAGGGTAAGTCATTTTGACCTGGGTTTTTGTAAAAGCAGCCAACTTTTTTTGTCAAAACCACCACCCTCCCGACTTATTTTTGGTAGTATTTGTATACACCATTTACCTTTGCGGGATCATTTCATAAAACCATGAAAACCATGATGCATCTGACACCCTTACTTCAAAATATAACAATATCCATTCGAAAATATCCTTTAAAAATATTCACAAATCATTTTTAAACTCTGTAACAGGGAGACTCAAAAAGCAGGGACCCTTATGACTCGCACATTATACAGCCGTTCATGCTATAGGCACTAGTTGGATCGACCGGGATCTAAATTTTTATTTTAGCGACTCATAAAAAGTTATCAAAACAAACCCCCATAAAATTAGATGAAAAATTTTTGTAGAAAGAATTTTTCATGAAATTTTTAGAGGGTTTGCTTTTGCAACTTTTTATGAATCGCTAAATTAAAAATTTTGAGGCCATTGGATCGACTCTGCACCTATAATATGAAAGGCTAGAGCCCTATCCATTAGGCCTTGCGCGCCCCGCTTTTTTGAATCTCGCCATGTTACACATAAAAAATCTTACAAAAATTCCATTCAAGACAAATAGCCTATAAAAGACACTTGAAAAGGGGAACTTATTAATATTTTTTAAGATGATTAAAATTAAAATAAGATACAAAACTATGGAAGGAATAGAATAAAATAAAACCAGTATTACTGCGATATTTCTTGATGACATAATTTACACAAACGAGCTTTCAAGTGATGTAGATTTACAGGGTGGGCCAAAAAAGTAGCTTTTTAAAATTTTTTAGGACCCAGAAATTTATTTGTCTAAAAATGAGCCTTCTAGGGGTAATTTTATGCGGGGAATCGATTGCGCGCATTCCCGGAGTGTGAAAACGCTTCCCTGAACCTGATTTAGAAAATTGGTTTTGAAGGGAAACTGGTTATTTTTAAAGAAAAAGTGAAAATTGTCATTTTCTGTATCAGGGAATCGCTTTTATGCTTCAAAAAGATGTGCAATCGATTTCTCGCATAAAATTATCCATGAAAGAGTGATTTCCAGATAAAAAATGCGAAAAATAATGATAGCCATTCGTTTCAAAACCATTTGTTCTCTGAATCAGGGTTAGGGAAACATTTTCACGCACCAGAAATGCGCGCAATCGATTCCCCGCATAAAATTACCCCTAGAGGATCCATTTTTAGAAAAATAAATTTCCGGGTCCCAAAAAATAAAAAAAGCTACTTTTTTGCCCGCCGTATACAGGCTGTAGACTTTATATATGTTATTTTCGCACTAATTTATATTCTTAAACATTAAATCTATACAATTTCATAAAAGAAATTAAAAATGTAACTATAAAAACATGTCACGAGAAAATCGATCTACGTATGAACAGAAATTTAACACTTGAATGCTTGACAAAATTTTTAATCGGATCAAGGCAGTTCTTCATGCTAATTACGAATATGAAAAAAAAAATTTTGAAAAAAGTCTTGGCTGGTGGGGGGGGGGGGGGGGGGGATCTAGGCCCCATCTTTATATGTGTTTCATTAAAATTGTAAAAAAATACATAGATCTTCGACAACACCTCTGATTTTTCTCTTGGTCTTTCACAAATATCGGCACTTTTGACCCGGTTACGAGGTTTCTCGGCCAAAATGATCTTCCCAAAAATGTCATGTTCCGAGGAAAATTTTGGTATATTGGTTATGATATTTTTGTGCCCAAATTTTTGACTTAAGGTCAATTTACTCTTGAAAAATAGTCTTTTTGCTACTTTTACCGTTTCAAGCCCCCCAAAATCTACGTTAACTTAATTCTTTAAAAAAAAGGGAAAAAAGGCTCTAATTTCATCATTTTTCATCCGTTTTCGATGAAATTTTTTCGGTCGTATTGAAAAGCCTCGAGAAAAAGAGAATATCGTTGCCTGAAAATCAGGGATTCGTGTCAAAACTCGCACATCTCCAGAGAGATTCGTCCCACAATTTTTTTAAACGCTATAACACTTCTCTATATTAGATCTCTCAAATAACGCCATTTTGGAAAAAATCCAAGCAAACTGCACTTTAACCAAAATACCATAAAATGTATATACCATGTTGAAAACACAAATAATGACCATATTCCATGAATAAAATGGCCATAACTCAATCAAATCGCCACCAAATAGCTAAACCCAATATACAAAAATTTTCCTCGGACTCTGAGCTACAACTTTTTCAATAACTGTCCTTGACAAAAATCCCTGTATCAGGGTCAAAAAAGTAGATCTTTGTCCAAAACCCGGTCAACAAATCAGAATATGCCTCAAAGATTGAAGTATAACTTTTTATTGAAGCGAAAACTTGCTATAAGTGTCTGTATAAAAGTTGTAGGGCAGATTCTCAGCTTTCAAGTGGGTGGTCAACGAGCTCTCAATTCAACTCCTACGAGGCGTTATGAGCCTAACAAGGTTTTATTTTGAAAAATGACATAAAGGTTCAGTAATTCGCTTTTTTGACTATATAAAACACGTTTTAAAATTTTTTTCATTGTGCGCATCTGAAAGAGCATAAAAAAATACACTAGAATATACACCTCTCCAAGGCAGTCTTGCGAGTGTTAATAAAGGCTATAAATTAGTAATAACTAATCTTTTTTTCAGTGTTTAAGCTAAGTTATAACTAATCCTTTTCCCGCCATACAACCATGCAGGGATGCATACTAAATTTCAGGAGCTGGGAAAAACAAAAGGGATTATTTCAGTCTCTGATCAATTTCGCAGGGGCGGTCCCCTCCCCCACTCGCCGCCCCCTGGATACGCCACTGCATAGTGGCCATGCCAGAATATTTTTCACAAGTAGGAAATAGAAAAGCCAAAAAAGAATACCAGTACAAAAAAAAATTTGCAAAACATTACGCTGTTTCATTTAAGAAATTTTTTATAAATTCAAACATTTTATTATACACAATAATCACATTTTCTATTTATTAAGGCTGCGTTCAAGCTTGTCGAAAAAGTCATCGAAAAGTTTTTGAAAAGTTGCAGAAAAGTTTTTTGGTGAGCAAGGTAAGAAGTTCTTATTTCGGAGTTTTGCTAACAAATTGTTGTCGACCAAAGTCCATTCAGGTGGTCCACCGAAATAGTTGTCGTTCAATGGCAATCGCATGAAGGTACAATAGTTGATTGTAAGAGTGTGGTATTCATCATGGAAGCCTAAAATTTAGAGTTGGACACAATTTAGGTGAATCATAGGTCAAAAGTGTAGAAAAAAATTATAGTCATTTTATGCGAATTTTCACGATTTTTAGTCAAAAATCGACCCCCTAAATGATTTTTCCCAGAAACGTGATGTTCCACAAAGTTGTTCCACATAAAATTTCGCGTTTAAACGATCCCTCACGGTCGATTTTTGATTTTGCAGAAAAAAGTTATAGCCATTTTTATGTAAATTTCTATGAAAAGTAGGGGTTTTATCGAAAAAATCGATTTTTAATCCTTTAAATGATTTTTCCCGGAAAAGTGATATTCAACAAAGTTGTTCTCCAAAAAATTCCGCGTTGAAATGACCCCTTCCTCGATTTCGATTGTAGTCTATGTAGGAAAAAAAATTATAGCTATTTTTGTACAAATTCCGTAGGGTTTTTATGATTTAAAAATAATTTTCATGAAAATTTTTTGACCTTCACTAGATCGAACCCTCGACCATTTCTCATGTAAAGTGAGAAAACTCCCACTTCACTATGGGTAATGAATTTTATCTGTTAACGAGAAATGTCATATAGTTGGGCATAATGCATATGTAATTTTTACCTGCTAACAAATAACTCTTCCCAACTTGAAGCATAGTTTCTCCACAAAAAGATGACGAACTAGCGGAAAACACATCAGTCGATAGGTTGTTTTCACCCTATAAAAACTACCCTATTTTTACGTTTTCTTAAATTGTTTCATACTTTAAAAATCTCATCTTGAGTTACGGTATAATGAATCTCCATGTAATCTTCTGTTCGACTTTTCACCGTTACTTTGGACATTAAAATGATCACGCTTCTTTAAGCTTGCAAATTTATTCTTACCCCAATCAGCACTACACCAAGTTGATCGTTGAGTTGATGAAATACAAGTGCAAGCCAAGGAAATTCCCAAATAGCTAGCAATCGTGGTGACAAAGAAGAAAACTTTCATTTTTGCTAAAATCATAAAAATTTAAAAGTAGAGCAGAACAAAAGACGACAATGTAGATCAAAGATATCTATGCCATGAAAACATAGTAATAAGATTAGCCACAAAAAATCGATAGATTTATACAAAAATGACATAATTTAAAAATTTTAATCAAAAACCAAAATTTTTAGAGTTTGATACAATGGCATTTTTTGAGCTCTTGCTCGGGTTTTGGAGTTGCTTCTTGAGGTTGAAGTCCATTTTGTGGACCAGTTGTAGCTCCACCCGATCCAGCTTGAATTCCAGTGTCACTAACAGGGTAATCAGGGCATTCGCCGAATTTTTTCAAGATTAATTTGTGGTACAGCTCGAAATTGGTCAAAACAGTGTGGAATCATGGAGCTTCTCGAACTTTTCCAGGAATACCATCAACCATAGTATGGATCCGGCTTTGCATGCCAAAAAGTCCTGAAAAACAAAACAAACTCAAAGTTGACAGCCTGGGTGTGCTTTTTGGCCACAACTAAAAAATGACTTTTTTGGCCAAAAAAATTTTTTCACACGCCACCCTACCCCTAGAGAACCCTACAGGACCGAAAATCGAAAAAAATCATAAGAGACCCCTAATGTTTTGCCCAGCTGAAGGTATTTTTTATAAAAACTAATGGGAAGTCAATCTTATTGAGTTTGTACACTAATAAAAAACCGCATAAAAAGACAGCGAATTAAAAAAAGTTATGAATTTTGTAAGCATTAAAAATTATGTTCGGCCATCGGAGGGTTAAAAAATGGTTCGGGTTATCACAAACATACACCCTGTCTTCAAGGCGAATAGTTAAAAAATCATGAATTTTGCTGTTTTTGACATTTTCAAAATATTTAAATTTTCACCAAAATTATCATATAGAGGATTCTCTATGTGAGAAATCGGTTCTGAGAATTGAAAAGTCTTGAAAACGCTATCTTGACCCTGAAATAGCCTTGAAAAAATTGAATTTTTGAGTTTTTTTACTAATTCATGGTCAGTGAAATGTTTTAAAGAATTTTCAATGCGCGCAATCGATTTTTCGCATAGGAAAACCAATATAGGACCCTTTAGGAGAAAATTTATAAAATTTAAAAACTATTATAAAATTGCAAAACATCAAAATTGGTTTGGTCACGAGTTCTCTTAAGAAAAATCTTGTCACTTTTTTAATTGACGTGACCTATCCCTAGTGAGTTACCCCTCTCCAACATGATGACATGTTTAATAAGTAAATAAATTTAAGTTATAAATATATAGTAGCAATAATAAAGCAATTGATTGTTTTAGATTTATTTGTGATGATAAAATGCTAATATGGAAAGTTAAGAGCGTTCCTTAAATAACCATTTTTTATCAAACCATTTCCGGTTTTAAATGATCATTTTTTCTCTAACCATTTCCGGTTTTATTATTTGAAATAACGCAATCAATATTTTTGAAGGGAACCTATTTAACAGAGTAAATATTTTATTTATTTGAGTAGATAAAATATTTATCTGAGTATATTTATTCGAGTATACTTATTTGTAGGCAAAAGGTAAGGCTAAGTCTAAGCCTACGGCTGAGCCTAAAGCCCAAGCCTAAGTCCAAGGTTAAGCCTAAGGCTAACAAGGAAAGGTCACCAATTGATGGTGCGACTTTTAAAAAAAATGTCCATAATCTTGTATAGCACCCCTGGTTTGCCTTTATTTTTTGTGGAATTAGCTGATTATGGTTACACCCCATTGAGCTAATCAACCCTGAAAAGCCAAAAAATGCCAAAAATAGCGTTTTCTTTGAAATTAAGGGCCACAAAAAACACCTTTATTTGACTTCTTTTGTCGAAATTTTGACATTTTCCACCGTTTTTGGCTATGGCGAACATTTTCTAAGTGTTTTTAGAA
>OZJO01025694.1:0-17919 GCA_900406225.1 Acrobeloides nanus | reverse complement strand
TTTTCGAAGCGTGAAAAATTAATTTTGACCCTGAAAATCAGGGTAGAACTGAGTTTCAACGCGAAAATTTTTCACGAAAAAACGAACTTTTTTCCTGAATCAGGGTCAAGGAAGCGTTTTCACGCTTTGAAAATGCGCGCAATCGATTTTTCGCCTAGAAATTACCCTAAAAAGTCGGTTTTTACAAATAAAATCGGAAAAAAAATTTTTTCGAAAAAATTCACGTTCACTTCGGTCGCTGAACTACACTAGTTCCAAAAATCGTACTTGTGTTTTTTGGCGAAAAATTTTGAAAATTTTTTTTCAAAAATCGCATGAAAATACCCTTTATACAGTAGCGGAAAAAAAAAGTGTTCCACCCCTCAAACAAATTTTGTTTGGGGGGTGGAACACTTTTTTTTCCGCAACTGTAGATGATTTTTGAAAAAATTGAAAAATTTTCACAAAAAATGCAAAAGTATGGCTTCTTTTGGCTCACCCTGTGAGGATAAAAGAAAATTTTCAAGCTTGCAAATTATATAGTCGAAAATTTTTTTGGCACCACGGAATTTTTTTATTGAATCAGGCAACGTGTACATTGAAACGAAAAGTAACGTGGATCCTTATATAGCTGTTTTGATGCATCTCTGCGTGTTCGTGTGGCGGAAAAATCGGAATTAGTTAGTACTACTCCTTATTTTCCCGCCATACGACCACGCAGGGATGCATAGAAAATAAGGATCCACGTTACTTTTCGTTTTAATGTACACGTTGCCTGATTCAATCAAAAGTTCTGTAGAACTAACTAATCCTGATGCACTAACTAATGTACTAACTAGTAGTACTAACTGATGTACTAACTAATCTTAATTTTTCTTCATACGACCATTAGTTCAGTACTACTCCTTATTTTCCCGCCATACGACCACGCAGGGATGCATCAAAAAAGCTATATAAGAATCTACGTTACTTTTCGTTTCAATGTACACGTTGCCTGATTCAATAAAAAGTTCCGAAGTAGCCAAAAAAAGTTTTCTTTTCGACTATAAAGTTGAATTAATAAAACAAGCAGGAATTTATTAATCCGATGAAGAAAATCCTATAATACCGTCAATGTTTGCATTCGAATTCACAGCAAAGTGACAACCACAAACATTGCCCGATGAAAAAAACTGGAAAGATGGACACGCGAATATCCCCTCTATTCTCGAGCTTAAGGCGAACAAGTCAAGAATCAAAGTAGAAAGTATTTTCTGTTGAAGAGAAATAGATATAAGAAAAATTCTATAATTTGACAAGTTTAAAATTTTTGGGACTCAAAACGTTTCTTTTTCAACCTCTACTCTCTCGGAAAAAATCGTGGGCTCTCGGAAAAAAACCCAACCGGGCATCCCCAGTCCTCCAGGTTTTTAGATGGGAATCCAGAGAATAAACATATTCCATATTCCTATCGCTAGTGATATCTTGGTCTACCAATACTTTCTTATCTTACAATGGTGACCATTGGTCTTTATATGGTCGAGACTATTTGCACGCATTTTTGGCGACCCTAAGTCATAAAAGTTTATGCTTCAATCGTAAAAATTTACGAAGGTTGACCAAAACTTTTTTTTACATAACTTGTTCAGTTATTATCTTTTTTATATATTTTTTCAGTTACCATGAATTTTTTTAGTCTATATTTGACATGAGTTCTATTATCTGAAAAATTGGATTATTTCGAAAATTGGCGGATAACAAAGCCGAATGCATTGAGTGTAAAAATATTCTTGATCGAAAGGATGGAAGTACGAAATCCCTTGTCGGACATCTATTCTCGGTACCTCATGGAAAATCGGAATACGCTAAGAAATATCGGAAATTAGAGGAAAAAGCGAAAAATCCTACTTCACAACAAGGAATTGATGCCTTTATGATCAATCAATCGACTGGTATGTGATTGGTCGAGGAGAGTGAAAAAAGGGAGGGCGGGGACCACCAAGGGACCCCTTAGTTACGCCAATGGAAGAAGTTTCAAAGTTGTTTTGTTCGTCTTCTATTTCTGTTGCCTTTTGCGATTACACTCCAAGAGAGTCTATTCGAAGTCGGAAATTGTGAGTCAGGAAATTGATGAAGTGCGTGCTTGGCAGTATCACTTTTCGTACAATTGTTTTCGTACGATACTTTTCGTACAATTATTTTTCGTACGGACTTTTCGTACGAACTTTTCGTACAAGTACTTTTCGTACAGGTACTTTTCGTACAATTATTTTTCGTACGAACTTTTCGTACAAATACAAAGGGGGGCAAAATTACTCGCCAAGGGGGCGAAAAGTCCTCGCCTAAGGAGCAATTTATGCGAGGATATACCGTCCCTTACGCGAGGACTTTTGCCCCCTCCCTCTTGTATTTGTACGAAAAGTCCGTACGAAAAATAATTGTACGAAAAGTACCGTACGAAAAGTACTTGTACGAAAAGGCCGTACGAAAACTAATTGTACGAAAAGTACTTGTACGAAAAGTCCGTACGAAAAGTTCGTACAAAAAATAATTGTACGAAAAGTACCGTACGAAAACAATTGTACGAAAAGTGATACTGCCGCGTGCTTGCTTGGTAAATGAAATTAGTCAACGATTCTTCGGTCTACACTTTCGGCATTGGATAAGAAAGTTGTTAATTTTATTGCATGCACAAACAGCTCGTTTGGTAATGTCGATCACCCAACTTTTCGTCAAAAACAATAAAGAGCGAGTCTTCCTACCCCAAGGATGCGTTTCTCCAGGTACTTTTGTTTTTATCTCTTTGGCCTAGCGAGGATGACTATTTGATCCCATATTACTTATTTTTAGAAGTGTATAGGCTTGTCAAGTCTAAGATACAGGAAGATTTATTGAAAACCCGCTATATCCAAAATGAGGGGTTAGATTCGTCAAACCCGTACAGTGGACGGGGGCTAACCCAGGCGCAAGGGTTTGACAAAATCTAACCCGTCATTTTGGATATGGCGGGTTTTACCCGTGGAAAATTTCTAACTCCTTACAATTTTTAACCGCCCTAAGCCGTGCAAGAAACCTTATTTAACAAAAAAGGTACTGGAGGAAGAGGGCTACAGAAAAAATTTGCTAATTAGAATGTTAAAAAATCAAGAAAATGTCGAAGATCTGTAAACGCTTCAATGAACAAACCCAACAAATGAAAAAAGGAATGTTCATCAAGTTGACACGAAACGACTTTTACACGATAAAGTTGACACAAAATCCTATTCTTTTTTAGGATCAATTTTATCGTGTCAACTTTATTCATGTCAACGTTTATCGTGTCAATCTTTCGTGCCAATTTTATGAATGTCAAAGAAGGCGTGTGAAAAAACATCAAACACGCAGTCTGGCCTTTATGAAATGAATTCAAGATGTATCTGTTAGTCTAATTTCCAAGAAAATAAATTTGCTTTGAAAGAAAAAAATTTCAGAAAAATAAGTGTTAAAAATATGCAAGCCAACTTACCGAGCTAGATAGCCGCTTTTCGTCATCATTTCTCAATAGAAAGCGGCCTTCACGGTCATCCTTATGCCAAGTCCTAAAAAAGATTTGAATCGCAAAAAAGGATTGTTAATGTTTACAATTGGACAATAAGTGGGCGCTCGTCGGCTAGCAATTTCCTCTCTTCACCATTCTCGTGCACTTCCCAGATGGAATAGTTCGGAATGGAGAGCATTTTCATGTCGGGATGGAATTTCTCAATGAGTGCGTCAATGACATTATTCGTTGTTGCCGATGAAGAAACTCGAATACATTTCGTGGACACCTTCTCTCCTGGTTCTTGGAAATAGAATCGCATCACGCCGTGGAATTCTCCATGCTAAAGCAATACAACGGATGATTACAGGATTAGAAAAGTTGATAATATCAATTTTATGCCTGTTCTGCTTTGCCCTGATTTATTTTCATCATCACATAATCCCTTCCCTGAATCAGGATCAAGGAAACATTTTCAGGGTAAAAATCTTCTCTATTCCCTAATCAGGGTCTCATCTCCCTTCCCTGAATCAGGATCTCATCCCCTTTCCCTGAATCAAGATCAAGGAAGCATTTTCAGGGTAAAATCTTCTCCTTCCCTGAATCAAGGTCTCATCTCCCTTCCCTGAATCAGGATCTCATCCCCCTTCCCTGAATCAAGGTCAAGGAAGCATTTTCAGAGTAAACATCTTCTCCCTTCATTGAATCAGGGTCTCATTTCCCTTCCTTCAATCAGGGTCTCATCTCCCTTCTCTGAATCAGAGTCAAGGAAGCATTTTCAAGGTAAAAAATAAAAAACTCCCCCAAAAAATTTCTAATTTACCTCGTTTGGCTCACTTAAGCTAAACAATTCAATGCGGTTCTCGTTCCATTGCGCGATCAAGCGCTTCAATTGCTGCAAGTTGATCTGGTTAGACATTTTGGTCAACTATACGAAAATAAAAAATTTAATGCTGCTGTTTCATATATAACATAACCTTAAAATGAAAATTTTTACTTTAAAAAATATGCGAAATTTTTTCTAAAATAATACTCAAGTTGAACAACTTAGTAAAATTTGCAACCTTTTCTTCTTTTTTCGCATCAAAAATTGGCACAACACTCAAATCTTTCACACTTTCGTCTTATTACATCAACGAAATTGATTCTCCTACGAATGTCCTTTTTGGAATAATAAGCAAAAGGTAAAACAGAATGAGACTGGTTTCAACAGGACATTCTTGTGTATCCTTCGGGTGGGGGACAAATAAAAACATACTGGAGATAAAGGCAAAAATGGTATTTTTTATTCCGAAGCGTGAAAACGCTTTCCTGGTCCTGATTCAGGGAAGATAGTGGGTTTATTGAAGCGAAAATGTTGGGTTGTTTCAAAAGTTCCCGGATTTTTTACATGAATTTTGGACAGAAAATTTTTTTTAACTCCTATAGAGGTAATTTTAAAAAAATCGATTGCGTGCATTCCCGAAGCGTAACAATGCTTTCTTGATCCTGATTCAGGGAAGGCAGTGGGTTTATTGAAGCGAAAATGTAAATACTTCCAAGAGAGGGGGCGTTTTTTACAGTATTTACGGTAATTCGAATTTTAGCCGGAAACCAGCAGGGTTTTTTAGGCGGGAAATCGATTGCGCGCATCCCCGAAGCGTGAAAATGCTTTCCTGACCCTGATTCAGGGTGATTGTTTTGGAGCGAAAACGAACTAAAATCGAAAAACCATCATCTTGGGGTTGTTCCATGTAGTGATTCGTTTGCGCGCATTACAAAGGCATGAAAATGCTATCATGATCCTGATTCAGGCAAAGGTGGATGTTTTGAAGAGAAAATTAGCGCCCAAATGATTGCAAATTCGTTTTCGACGAACCGACTGAAAATTCGCATATTAATTTGACCGTTGTCTCGACGAAAAGAAATTTGCCTATTATGACGAAAAGGAAGTTACAATCGACGCTAATTTTCTCTTCAAAACACTCACCTTTGCCTGAATCAGGATCATGATAGCATTTTTATATCTCGGCAATGCGCGCAAACGATTAATGGAAAAACTCCTCGGTTTCCGGCTAAAATTTGAATTATTTACATTTTCGCTTCAATAAACCCACCGCCTTCCCTGAATCAGGGAAGCATTTTCATCATTTTTTTGGAACAACCCAATACTTTATCTATAAAAATGGTTCAACATTTTTTTGATGTCTTTTACTCTGATTCTCAAAGTTAAATTGACTCAGGTAGAATTCGAACCCGAGACCCTTAAATTCTAATCTTGGAGCACTACCACTGCGCCAAGTTCACGACAAAAATCTTGATTTTTAATTTTGCTTATAATCTAACATGAATTTTTTTAATAACTTTTTTTCAAAAAATTTTTGTTGAATGTTGCTCATAATATCTTCAAATAACAGAAAATACCGGAAATTTGAAGGAGTATTCTCGTGTTAATACACCCTGTAAAATTGATTTATAAAAATGTTTCAACATTTTTCTGAAGTCTTTTACTCTGGTTCTTTATAAAATGTTTGCTGATGCTTTACTTTGTGAAGAACTCATAATCAAATGCGAGAGCGAGAGCATTAGCAAAGAAGCAACTAAGCGTCTTTTCCCAATTTTCTTGGAGTTCATTCCGCCTAGAAGATTTCTTCTCCCTAAAATGAACTAGAATTGATTATCTTGGCCAAGCCAAAATGGAGTCATATTTTGCGGAAGCACCTCATTGTGTTAGTTCACAGCTGTAGATGCTTGTTTCGTATGTCTCAGGATATTGTTGGACCGTTGAGAAACAACTCCGTTTCACCATTCCATTTCTATTGATATGGCTTGCTCCTGTCCGCCTCTGTCCAGTGTATGTCATTTCTAAAAATGCCCACTCAACACCATCATCGATATTCACCTCACAAGACATAGAGAATACTGAGACTCTATTTTCGGAAGTCAATTATGAAGCAACTGTGCCTTTTCCGAATAATACGGTTTGTTTTTTTGTACAGGGTGTCAACAAAAATCGTGGGGGGGGGGGAGAGTCCCACCTACGTGAAAATTTTCTCGAAAATTTTTTTTGGAAATAACCCCTCTAGGAGTAAAAACATGCGGGGAATCCGAATTTGGCATTTTTGAAGTGAAAAAACGCTTCCCTGATTCAGGAAAGGGACGATTTTTCGCTTCAATACACGTATTGTATATTGAAGCGAAAAGTCGCAAAAATGAGATTTTTGTCAAAAACGATCCCTGAAAAAATGTACAGGGAATCCAAATTTAACATTTATCAAATTCCTCGGATTCAAGAAAAGCGGTATATTGACGCGAAAATTCGTTTTTAGGTAAAAATCGCATTTTTGCAACTTCAATACACCTTCCAAAAAAAATGTCAAAAAAAGCCACTTTTTTTGCGCCACTCTGTATAATATTTTTTATTTAGGGTATTATCTCGAGCTCAAATTTTGTTGCGAATGAATTTTCGAAATTCAAATGCCAATTTATTTTTGTTGGTAAGCATATAAAGAACCATACATTTAGGATGCGCGCTAGCAGTCGTGAAACGTATTTCATTTTTTCGGACGCTAGCCGTCCGGAAATGAATTTGAATTTGCCTGAATATTGACACGAAAACCCTGAATTTTACATTTTTTAAAGATACGCTTAATTATTGGGTGTATTTAAAAAAGATGGCATTCTATATAGCTAGACGAGACGAACAAAACGACACCAAATTTATCCAATTGGAAAATTATTTTGGGTTATTGAAACGAAAACCCTGAATCAGGGTTTTCGTTTCAATAGCCCAAAACAATTTTCCAATTGGATAAATTTGGTGTCGTTTTGTTCCTCTTTTTAAAAAATGTAATATTCAGGGTTTTCGTGTCAATATTCAGGCAAATTCAACCAGTTTCCGGACGCCGTCTCGAAATGAGTCCGGATTTCCGGACGATTTCCAGAAGGCTAGCTCCGGAATAGGAGGCGAAAAAATGGGTGATAACACCCAAAATTTACCCAGCGGGTGGCATCACCCACATCACCTATCATCCATGGGTGAATCACCCACTAGTGGGTGATTGTGGGTGATTCACCCTGGGTGATGGGTGGGTTATGGGTGATGGNATAGCACCGAAAATTCACCCACCCATCACCCAGTGGGTGACATCACCCACACCACCTATCATCCATGGGTGAATCACCCACTAGTGGGTGATTGTGGGTGATTCACCCTGGGTGATGGGTGGGTTATGGGTGATGGCACCTTTTCGCCTCCTGCTCCGAAAATACTATAATTTTGATTGACACATTGTTTTTAAGGTGCCGTTGATGAACATGTTCAAATTTCATTTCAAAAGTTCAACTTGTTTTTGTGGAAAAACCTCGGTGACAACATTTCATCTATAAGGTGGGCAATTTAAATTTTCAAAAATACTACATGTGACTAAAGGATAGTATATTCGATAGCACTTTTGTCAGTCAACTCGCCTTAAAGGGCCAATCCAGTGGGCAAAAAAGTTGCCATGTTTTGTTGATATTCGGAAGAAAGTTCATGAAACATGGAGCATTTTTTGTTTTTACGGCATCTTCTGAATCGGTGTAGTATTCGAGAGAATTGCGTTTGAAATTTTGAATTTGCGTTCATGTTTTCGTTGTAATACACAAACTTTTTTGAATTAACAATGTTCAGTTTATGAAAAATTTAAAAATCGGTGCAAAAATCAATTAAAAATTCAAACAAGTTTGTGTATTACAACGAAAACATGAACTTTCAAACGCAATTATCTCGAAAACTATAACAATTCAGAACGTGCCGTAAAAACAAAAAATGCTCTATTTTTTATGAACTTTCCCCGAATATCAATAAAAAATGGACAACTTTTTTGCCCACTGGACTGGTCCTTTAAGTAACGTACTCAACAAGTCTGCAAAGCTTTTTTGTGGGTAAATTTTCCGTAAAAAGGACCATGGTCATGGTGCATTTTGAATAATCGCTTCAATAAACAACTTTTAATTGAAACATGTTAAAAATTATCGTAGAAACATTCGCGTTCATGTTTTCGTTGTAATACACAGGTTTCAAATTTCATTAAAACTTCGCAATTTTTCGAAAACTTCTTTTACAAATGAAATTAGAAATTGACAAAGAGGAAGCTCGTGCTATATTGAGGAAAACAAAGATCTTTGTTCACGTTCATGTTTTTGAAAGAAATCAAAATTATCTTATTAATCGCTTCAATAAACAACTTTTAATTGATGCAAGTTAAAAATTATTGTAGAAACATTTGAGTTCATGTTTTCGTTGTAATACACAAATTTCAAAAATTGCCAAGTCCACATGCAATTATCTCGAAAAAAATGCTCCACTTTCATGATTTTTTCGAATTTCTATAAGAAATGGCAACCTTTTTTCCGATTAGACTGGTCCTTTAAGATGTGAAGAAAAAGATCACGTGTCGACGCATGTCCTTGTCGGGTCAAGAATGTCAAAGATTTCCGACTTTTGCGGCTCTGAAATGCCTCCTCAACTGATGTCTGCGAGAAACATTCTCACCATCGAATATTTTATTAAAAGTGCAAATTCACGAGAGCCTAAGCCAGATGACGATTATGGCTTCACGCTGGAGTATCGCTTCCTACCTGACTATAGCTCGTTGATGCCACCTGAAGCTCTACGAGTGCCAAATCGAAGTGGGTGATGTCCAGTTAAAAAAAAGAAGAAAAATTTAGAGTGTGGCCTCATCTTTAATGGCACCATTCAGACATCGGGGAATCTATGGAGTGTCAACTGTAAGATTAGTTAGGGTGCTCATAAAGCGTTGGTGCGCGCCAGTGGCATAGCTGGGGGGGGGGAACCGGGATGGTTCCCCCGGGATTATCCAGATATTACTTGGTTGGGGGGGGGGAGTAAACCACCAAAAAGTTGATTACGTAATATCTGGATGACCCCTTTTCGTACGAACTTCTCTTTGTACTAACGAAAAATAAT
This sequence comes from Acrobeloides nanus, assembly GCA_900406225.1. Lineage (NCBI taxonomy): Eukaryota > Metazoa > Nematoda > Chromadorea > Rhabditida > Cephalobidae > Acrobeloides > Acrobeloides nanus. The sequence goes on along the minus strand of OZJO01025694.1, from coordinate 8,494 downwards.
TGTATATGAACAATTGTACGAAAAGTTATACTGCCACGCAACGGCTTACAGTGTTTTTTGCACTCGCGCGCCAACACCTTATTTGTTTCTTACAGTGTGCTTGTGCGTGCGCCAACGCTTTATGAGCACCCTTACGCTACATGAAGCTTGTATATATATCCTTATAGATCCGGGGTTCTATCCAAGGGATCTTGATTGTGAATACGTCTTTAATGGTAGAGACAGTCAAATCGTACTTATCCATTTCGAATATTTTGATGTGGAAGGATTTGGGCAGTAGGATTTTGTTTCTTATACGAAATATATTAGTATTCTAGATGTGAAGAATCAACTCACAGCGATTATATACTATTCAGTAACTACAGAACCACCGATAGAACGAACCGACGCTATTGTGGCAATCAACGACCTCCAAAGGCAATCGCTAGTGAATCGAACTATTTTCGCATGATCTTCCGTACGAACGATATTTTTGACGGCACTGGCTTCTACGCACACTATCAGTTTATTGATCCGCGTAAGTGGGATTGAACAAATAAATAAAATTGTCGAAAAAAACAAAAAAACTCCCCATTTTTCAAGAATTTTTACAAAAATGACAACTTTTTTCCAACCGAACTCTAAGAAGAAGAAAGTTCAAGACCCAAATTTTTTTTATAAATTTAGAAGAGGCCTCGGTCTATTATTTCAGCACGCAGGACCCCAAGGTTCTCAAAGAAGATTGGCATTCGAAAACGAACGTGTCACATTTTTGGGGGTTCTAGTCAGGGATGTAAACGTGTACGGTTTTCGTGTATGTGTATTACATACAAGAATAGCAAGTTTTTAACGTGTAAATACACAATCTATCGTGTACGTGTAGTACACGTACGTGTATTACACGTACACGTTAAAAATTTTCGTATTACATGTACACGCCTCATCAGACGTGTACGTGTAGTACACGTGCGTGAGCACGCATAGGTGAGTGCACGTACGTGTACTACACGTACATGTTAAAATTTTGCTACCCAATACGTGTACTATACGTACACGTCTTATCAAACGTGTAGTACACATACACGTTTAATGGGGTGTGTACGTGTAATACACGTACACCAGTGGCAAAATTTTAACGTGTACGTGTAGTACACGTATGTGTACTCACGCACGACTACTACACGTACACGTTTGATAAGGCGTGTACGTATAGTACACGTATTGTGTAGCAAAATTTTAACATGTACGTGCACTCACATATGCGTACTCATGCACGTGTACTACACGTACACGTTTGATGGGGCGTGTAGTACACGTATATGAGTGGTAAAATTTTACACGCCCCATCAAACGTGTACGTGTAGTACACGTGAGTGAGTACGCATACGTGAGTGCACGTACGTGTACTACACGTACATGTTAAAATTTTGCTACCCAATATGTGCACTATACGTACACGCCTTACCAAACGTGTAGTACACGTGCGTGAGTACACGACGTATACTACACGTACACGTTATTTATAAAGGAAATTTTTTTAACCCTATCTGCTCAAAAATACACGTACTCATGTACGTGTAGTACACGTATACGTGACTACACGTTAAAAATGCATCGTATACGTTTACATCCCGGTCCCAGTTTTCGGACTTTGCCCTACGGTACTACGTAACAACCAATACAAAATAAAATTTAGAATCAAAACAGAAAACTCGAGTCAAGCTAACTAGCCACGCATCTCGACAAACGCCAAATTTATTATTGCTTCAATCACTTTATGCAATAGCATCATTGACATTCTCGATCAGTTGGTTTTCGACCAACACCGTAATTCGGTCTTGGCATGCGCCGTTGTGACAATCGAATTCCGGCCCACAGTCACGAATTGCCACTGTGCAGAGACGTCCATTAACACGAATGCTAGAATTTTATATATACCATTTTTAAAGTACCAGTCTACTTTTGGGGGAGTTGATGATGCCATGTGATAGAGCACAAAATTTCGAGCATTTTTTGCTTTTACGGCACTACTTGAAAATCTAACGGTAAAAAGTTATAAACGAAATAAAAAAATTTTCAAACGAGTTTGAACATTGAAACGAAGAGCTTGTGGGATCAATCAGATTGTTTATTGAAACGATTGTAATAAAACATTATAAAATTCAAAATCCTTGAGCATTTGGGAAAAAATAAGTACAGCATTTTTTATCACTCGCCGAGGCGAACAAAATGACACAAAAATTATTGAATTTGAACAATGTTTTGGGCCATTGAAACGAAAACCATGAATCAGGGATTTCGTTTCAATAACCCAAAACATTGTTCAAATTCGATAATTTTGGTGTCATTCGATTCGTTTCGATGAGCTATAAAAAATGCTGTACTTATTTTTTCCAAATGTTTAAGGATATTGAATTCTGTAATGTTTTATTAGATCATTTCAATAAACAATCTGATTGATGAGTCAGGGTTTTCGTTTCAATGTTCAAACTCGTTTAAAAATTTTATTTCGCTTATATCTTTTTACGGTTAGATTTTCAAGTGGTACCGTCAAAGCAAAAAATGCTTGAAATTTTGTGCTCTATCACATGGCATCATCAACTCCCCCAAAAGTAGACTAGTGCTTTAAAATTGTACAAATAAAGTCTTCTTACCATAAGCCATCCACGCAGCTTTCACCTATTTGACATACTTTGCGGCGACAGTCTAAATTTTTGAGTTTTCTACTAACGCAAAACTTTTATACTACCATTTCGGATACACATTCCATTGATGCTAAAAAATATCAAAAACATTTTGGAGCTATTGTGGATCAGGGGGTCATCCCAGGATCAAAAAACTTTTTTTCGATTTTTGACCCTGGGGTGACCCCCTGCTCTATAATAGCTCCAAAAAATTTGTTTCATGTCAAAATTCTCACCATTCATATGGTGGTGTACAAATTTCTCGGTTATTGTAACATGGTAGACCCTGAAGATGATGGCAATTTCCGAATTTACAAGTATGATCCACGGGACATGGGGCATTGGTGAAGCAGGGATCCACAACACACAGATTAGCTGGGCTACACATTAGGCCTTCTGGGCAAGGTTGTTGTTTGCAGTCAATAGTAGAGCTATGACACGCATCACCACTGCAAATTTGACCGGCATCGCAAACTATTGTTGCACAGCCTAAATGGAACAATTACATGTATAACGTTTTTAGCTTTACGAAAAATGTCGACTACTTGGCGAAGTGGATAAGGAAGCCGCCCGTTCGATCTGGCAAGTTAAGCAACGTTGGGGCCCGCAGGTTCGGACAAAAATCGAAATGCGGGCCTCCCCCAACGTTGCTTAACTTGATAGATCGGACGGGCGGCTTCGCTATCCACTTGCGCAATCGATTCCTCGCATAGAAAACTCCCTAGAGGAGTCATTTTTGTAAAGATTCCATGCAAATAACAAAAAAACCAGAAAATTATGGAGAAATGGTATTGAAACGAAAACCTGAATTTGAATTCCTGAGATTTTTTTGGAAAATTTTTCCTTCAGGAATTTAAATTCAAGTTTTTGTTTCAATACACAGACTATTTCAATGTGCGCAATCGATTCCTCCGCAGCAAAATGTCTTACCCGGTCCAGCCGACTTGCACTGATGTTCAATTAAAACCTAAAAATACAATGAAACCCAAAATTTTCAAGCACCAGTCTACCTTTGGGGAAGTTGATGCCATGTGATAGACAAAATTTCGAGCATTTTTTGCTTTTACGGCACCACTTGAAAATCTAACGATAAAAAGAGCGAAACAAACAATTTTTCAAACGAGTTTGAACATTGAAACGAAAACCCTGATTCATCAATCAGATTGCTTATTGAAACGATTGAATAAAACACACAATTCATATTTCAATCTTATAATACATAGAAGAAAGTTTTTCTAGCTCGCCGAGACGAATCAAATGACACCAAAATGATTGAAAGTTGAAAATGTTTTGGGTTATTGAAACGAAAACCCTGATTCATGGTTTTCGTTTTAATAACCCAAAACATTGTTCAAATTCAATAATTTTGGTATCATTTTATTCGTCTCGGCGAGCTATAAAAACTTTCTATGTATTATCAAGATTTTGAATTGTATTTTTTATTATGATCGTTTCAATAAACAATCTGATTGATGAATCAGGATTTTCGTTTCAATGTTCAAACTTGTTTGAAAAGTTTTTTGTTTCGTTCATAACTTTTTACGGTTAGATTTTCAATTAGTGCCGTAAAAACAAAAAATGCTCGAAATTTTATGCTCTATCACATGGCATCAACCCCTCCCAAAAGTAGACTGGTCCTTTTTTGGCACCTCTCCTGGATCACAATTCTCTTTGATTGGTGCCGTGGACAGCTCTCCAGAACTGATGCATTGGTGCTGCTCGCAGCGGAAACCTATCCCACAATCGAAGCTGTTCCAACAAAAAGTGCCCTTCAATTTGGCACAGTTACCATCACGACATTGTTCTCCCTCGGGGCATTCGATATCCGCACATTCTAAATCAAAAATGTCCTTGTCCCTGTATATAGTCCGTTTCAGCTCCAACTATAAAAAAAGCTGAACCCAAAATTCAAAATCCGAAATCGGCATCCTATCCGATCTGGCGATTTAAGCAACGTTGGGCCCATAGGTTCGATCCCACTAGGGTAAAAATTTTGTTCTACAAAAAACTTTTCTTAGAGCAAAAAATTTTTGCTCCATTCTTTGTAAGGAAAGTTTTTTTGTATATCGAAATTTTCGGATCGAACTTGCGGGCCCAACGTTGCTTAACTTGCCAGATCGGACGGGATGCTAACTTCGGACTTTGAATTTTGAGCCCAGCTTTTTTATAGTTGGGGCTGAAACGCAGGGTTGGGATTTCCCCGGGGGGAATTCTGGGGAAATCTTTTCCCCCAGAATTACTTGATTTGAAAAGACGTTTCTCCATTTTCAAGCCTTGGTGGTGCAGTGACAAAGCAGTGGCTTCGTGGCCACTAGATCGCGGGTTCAAATCCCGCTTGGAGCCAATCTGAAGTCCGGGAAAATCTGGATTTATCCAATTTCCCGGATCCGGATAATTCTATTTCCCAACCCTGCTGAAACAGACTATAGAAAAGCATACTATCGGTGACACATCGTCCGTTCAGACAAACACCTTTGGGGCCGCAATCCGAAACAAAACTTTTGGCCGTATTTTGTGCAACTAGGACATTTCGCCCACACGGCAAACCCTCTAGAAAATAACATCTTCCTTGAAAGCATCTAGTTTTAGGATCACATTCTATCTGAACATTAGCTTCATTAAAACATTGAAAAAAAAAATCAATAAAACCTTATCACAATCATTTGGTGGAGGCTGATCATTCGAATCCTTACAAGCACTCAAAGCACAGTTGTAGCCTTTGGGACACTCTGAATCCCCAAATATTATTGGACAGCGTTCTGCAACACATCGATCAGAGAAAAGAAATTGGCTAGCGAGAAAGAATAGAGAGAATTTGATTAACATCTTTCTCAGTTATAGAAGTGTTTTAGTCTTGATGATGAATCAGGTCGTGAAAAGAGAAGAAATCAATGGCTCAAAGAAATCCGTCAATCCAGTTTTGTGTATTAAGTTAGTAATTAAATAATACTTCAGTACCGGGAGCCGAGCATTCGTGGTTTCCCCGACAGTGACTCCGAGCAGCACTCCCGAGCGCTCTGAAACCAACTTAAAAAGTTTTTTATTTTTTGAAAGTTTGGAGTTACTATACAATAGAGAGGGGGTCACCCACGTACAATTTTTTCGATCCAATCAGTCATTTTAAGTGTAACTCATGTTTTCGTGTCAATAAACAGATTTTTGAAAAAATTCGGGTTTTTCAATGTTGCAACTTAATTTTAAAATGTTGATATTTGACATTTTTCGTCAAAAATCGACTTCTATAACCAAATATCGGAGCTAGTATCGAATGCACACCCACAAGAGCAAAAATAAAGATCAACGTGCAAAAAACATCTTTCAACCGTTTTTTTCTCACTTTTTCACCAATTTTATCCATTATTTCACCTTTTCCATGCTCATTTAAAGGGGGGTAAAAGTTGCGGCGAGTTATCGACACTCTCAAAAAACCTAAGTAAAAACCGTATTTTCCATCCGTTTTCTATGAACTTTTTTTTCAGCTATAGAGAATCGGCCATGGGCAATCCGAAAATGATAATGATTTTGCCTAAAAATCAAGTTTTCGTGTCGATAATCTAACTTTTTGGAAATTTACGTTATCCCGTAACTTATCCTTATCTCTGTCAAGTAATTTGACCTTATCTCGGTCAAAATTCATTCGTTTTCGATGATCTTTTATTTCAGCTATAGAGAACCGGCCATGGGCAACTCGAAAATGATGACAATTTTGCCTGAAAATCAAGTTTTCGCGTTAAAAATCTAAATTTTTACGCTAATTTCAAAAAATTTAGATTTTCGACACGAAAACTTGATTTTCAGGCAAAATCATTATCAGTTTCGGATTGCCCATGGCCGATTCTCTATAGCTGAAAAAAAAGTTCATAGAAAACGGATGGAAAATACGGTTTTTACTTAGATTTTTTGAGAGTGTCGANGTGAAAAAGTGAGAAAAAACGGTTGAAAGATGTTTTTTGCACGTTGATCTTTATTTTTGCTCTTGTGGGTGTGCATTCGATACTAGCTCCCAAATATCAACATTTAAAATAAGGCTACATCTTTAATACATGGATTTTTTTTTGAAAATTCTGTATATTAACACGAAAACATGCGTTACAATCAAAATGGCTGATTTGGATCGTATTCAGCATACACTCTTGTCGTGTGCTGAAAAATGTTTTTGTTGAAAACGGATTTCTGGCGTCATTCCGTTTTAAAAAACGACACGATGATTATGTAATCACGACCCGCCCCCCCCCCATAATCATTTCGGCTACCCCCCCCCCTAACCTGATTACGTAATATGTGAATGGCCCCTTACACCTCGTGAGTGTCCCTTGTAAGTCATCCGGCCTTCTCCGGTTGCTTCCGTGTGCTTACGAGCTCCTATTTGTAAAAAATTTTTTAAACGTATTTTTTAATTTTTTGTAGGTAAAAGTACCATTCATATAGGATGAAAAAATTTTGTTAAGCGCCAAAGGAATCGATAAAAAAGGCATCACTGTTCAGTCACTAGCTTTTTCATCAAATATTCTAAACAATCACGTATTTGATTAAATTTTGAAGGACCGAAAAACTCTATTCCTAATATAGTTTCAAGTAATGGATTTCGGCGAATTAATTTTAAAAAACACATGTCTAAACAGTTGTATGAAACTAAAAAGCTGCGTGAATCATAGAAGTATAAAGCGCCCATTATACTTTTCCACGAAAAAATTCCGCAGAATTTTTCCGCGGTTTTTTAAATGAAAATTTATTGCGTTAGAGAAGGGTTGATGACATGATTTTGGTACCAGGTGAAAGTTCATCACGCGCCCCTTGCGAATAGAAAAAAAAATAGAAAAAAAAATGCGTTTCAAGTAATGGATTTCGGCGAATTAATTTAAAAAACACATGTCTAAACAGTTGTACGAAACTAAAAAGCTGCGTGAATAATAGAACTAGAGTTGTATTCGGTCGGTTAATTTGGCTCATTCCGGTTATCGGTTAATCCGGTTATTCAGGATCCGGTTATCGGTTCGGTTAATTAGTGATGCGGTCGGTTAACCGATCGGTTAATTCGGTTATTCATCTTTCTTGGTTTCCTAATGGTATAATTATATCTCCAAAGTATTATACTCTTTAAAGGAGAAATGTGCGTCTGTCTGTCTGTCCGTCTGTCTGTGAAGACTAACTTTTTTTCTGCCCTATTTTTTTTTACGAAACCTTCGGTAACCCGTTTAGAATAGTTCAAAAAGCCCAAAAAAGTAGGTCCCGACTCTGGGAAAACTCATCTAAGGGGTCTACTGGGGTCAAAAAATGGAAAAAAATGCGTAAAATTAGGGGTTGTAAGTTTTAACCCCAACAAAATCATTTTTAGGGGTAATTTTATGCGAGAAATCGAGTGTGCACATCGAAAAATTCTGAAAAAATTTTTCGGGGGTCAAAAAATTGAAAAAAATGCGTCAAAATTAGGGGTTGTAAGTTTTAACCCCAACAAAATTATTTTTAGGGGTAATTTTGTGCGAGGAATCGATTGCGCGCATTCTCGAACCTTGAAAACGCTTCCTTGACCCTGATTCAGGGAAGGAGTCGCTGTCTTCAATACATTTTTTCGACATTTTTTAACTAGCACTTGGTTTAAAAAAACGTATTTTCTAAATCTGACTCGGTGGTGCAGTGACAAAGCGGCGGCTTGTGTGTCACAAAGGTCCCTGGTTCGAATCCCGCTTGAAGCAAAAAAATTTTGCACAACCGTATTTTTGAAAAGTACGGTTTTTTTGAAACACCCTGTACTCTTTAACACGTCAAACCCGGTCTGTTACAGGTGATGATTATTGTTCCTCACAATTTTCTGATCAGAAACAGACAAAAAT
>OZJO01025691.1:0-25854 GCA_900406225.1 Acrobeloides nanus | reverse complement strand
GAGGAATATTATTTTTTAATAATTATCGAAAACGGATGAGTTTTGATGAAAAATGACAAAAATTTGCATATAGGTATAAAAAATTGAGTATTGGCACGAAAGTTTTATTGAAATATGCAAATTTCATGTCATCAAAATTTTCTCCCTATCTGTAAGAATACCGTACTCGCGGTACGACATGGCGCAGAATTTTTCGGCAACCAATAAAATCGATAGAATATAGGTCCCTGATGGCAACATCGAGTCAAAAAATCGACTTTTGATCGACTCCGATTCGGATAAAACTGACGCCAATCGATTTCTCGACCCCAATTTAAACACAAAAGTGCCAAAAACGACGGTCGGCGACCTCAGGAACCCATACTCTTCCTATGCCACACACTTTTAGCTTTATTTCGAAAAAATTTGAGTCATTTCGTTTTTTTACCTAGATTAGGTGGTCAGGTCCCAAAAAACAAAGTGACTCAAATTTTTTCGAAACAAAGCTAAAAGTGTGTGGCTAGGAAGATACATATTCTTGATTTTGGCCCAAAAGATTATTTTGGTTGATCTGTAGCACTTAGAAAATTTGCAAAATGTTCCCAAAATGGGGATTGTCCACCTTCATATCATTATAAGTCAGAGGCGACCTCCACAAATTCCATAAAATTGATTGATAAAATTAGGCCATGCATTAATCTTAATTTCTAACTCAAAATTTTCCGCCCATTTAGCAGAAAAAATAGTTTGTGTGTATTAATGTAAAAAATAGGGTCAAAAATCGGTTTTCCTGATCCAAGTATGGGTTCCTGAGGTCGCCGACCGTCGTTTTTGGCACTTTTGTGTTCAAATTGGGGTCGAGGAATCGATTGGCGTCAGTTTTATCGAATCGGAGTCGATCAAAAGTCGATTTTTTGACTCCCCCACCCCAGCTTCAAAGGGGTGGTGTTTCAAAAAATTTTTTCTCGATATTGCCATTAGGAACCTATATTCTATCGATTTTATTGGTTGCCGAAAAATTCTGCGATACATGGTGCCAATGTCTTTTGACCAATCATTGATTCTTACAGAGACAATGTCTTAAATCATCATAAAAATTTTCAAACAGTGTGTTTTCAGGATTTTACGAGTGGCGTAGCCAGGATTTTAAGCAATTTTCAATCAAAAAATTTTATATAAGAGAAATCGATCGAGCGCATTATACATTCTGAAAAGCAATTCCCGATCTTATGATTTTTTGCAACCATTTGTAAATAACAATTTATCGAAAAAATAAAGTGCACTTAAAGGGGGAGGGGTAAAATTGCGGTACGTTGAAGGCCAAAAAAAAATTTTTTTGAATTTTTGCAAAAAAGACCCTACTACCCCTAATTTTATGCGAAAAATCGATTGCGCGCATTCCCGAAGCTTGGAAATGCTTCCCTGACCCTGAATCAGGGAAATAAGGGTGTGTATTGAAGCGAAAATATGAAAATTTTAGATTTCATATTTTCACTTCAATACACACTTTTATTTCCCTGAATCAGGATCAAGGAAGCATTTTCAAGCTTCGGGAATGCGCGCAATCGATTTTTCGCATAAAATTAGGGGTAGTAGGGTCTTTTTTGCAAAAATTCAACAAAAAATTTTTTTGGCCTTCAACGTACCGCAATTTTACCCCACCCCTTAAATGATTAAAATATAATAATATAAAATTGAGTTTGTTGTTTATGAAAATAAAATGCTGTAATGATCATTTTATGCAAAGTTTTTCAAGTCCAAGAAAGCATAAAAAATCTCTTAGATGACATTTTTTGGGACTTATATATTCAAGAACGGCTACTAGGGGGTCAGTCCCAAAAAAAACGAAAAAATTAGGGCATTAAAATAGTTTTTTCCCGAATTTCGTCAATTTTTCCTAAGTGTCCTTCTACCCATTCGTTTTTCGGCCCACCAGAGCCACTATTATTTATATCTGAACTAACTCTATTTCAGTGGCATAGGCACAAGAGAGGGCCCAGGAAGGTCCCCCTCCTCACGGGAAAAATTTATGTTTAAAAATGCCATTTTACCTGCTTTTCAGAGGACTTTTCTTATTAGGACCTAGGGGGTCTTAGCATGAGATGAAAAAATTTACTGACTTCTCACAAAATCCAATTGGAAATGATGGGTGACGAGTATGACGATATGCTATATCGTCATACTCGTTAAGGCATCAAAGGATAAAATGCATTTTTTAGTTGCGACAGCATTTTTAGTAATTTTTTGTCTTGTTAAATAAAATTATAGAAGATTTAAAAATTGTATCAAAGAAAAAATATTTTTATTTTAAAAAAATACATAAAAAATTTTAAAATTGTAAAACAAGGTAATTATGTCATAATGGGCTAGTTCATCAGCAGCTGCATGCTGCGTGGACAAAACGGAATAGGATGAATGCACCGTACAGTTTTTTAAGGAATTGACCACACAGGATCTTTCGCACAAGGATCTTCCGTACGGAATGATCGCACGGATTTTCCGCGCAAGGATCTTCCTTACATTTTTGAATTCATTTCTCACATTTTTAAAAGATTTTTTGCCAATTTTCAATAAATACGATTTTATTGAAATTCAGGCAACTTTTATTAATGCAAAAAAATGTGGCACTATACCTTTCACCACGACAACTTTTGCTACGTAACTTCGCCACGTTGTCAAAAAACTATACCTTTCGCCACATAACTTTCAATACGTAACTTTTGCCACGTTCGTGTCAATATACATATTTATTGCAAATCAGGCAACTCAATTAGTCTGAAATTAAATGTTTATTGACACGAAAGTGGCGAAAGTTATGTGGCGAAAGTTACATGGCGAAAGTTAGCTTGGCAAGATTCGTGGCGAAAGTTATAGTACCAAAAATGTGCGGAAGGTCCTTGTGCGGAAAATCCGTGCGGCTATCCCATGCGGATGGGTAAATGTGCAGAAAATCCTGTGCGGTAGATCCGTGCAGAAAATTCATGTGAGGAAGATTTGTGCGGTGCATTCGTTCCTATTGCCGACAAAACAGCTGCTGTTGGCTGCGAACAGCATCTATGCGTTGCGGTGCAGCATCTGCGCGCAGCCCACAGCTATGTCTGAGGCATGGGATGGCCCAATATGAGATAAGGTATCAAGAAAAAATCAATAAAATTTAAATCCTATATAAAAAATATATAATTTTAAAAAGTTTACTTTTTTTCAAAATTTTTTTTAAAGAATTTTAAAAAAGTGCGCAGGCAATTAAAATTTGATTTCCCACCAGAGCAAGTTTTTTCGTTTCAATGCATAGTTTTGGCTAAAAAATCAATTTTTACACCGATTTTTGAACTTTTCATAAAAAATACAAAAAAATCCAAATTTCCCCGGATTTTTTCGGGGAAATCTTTTTCCCCAGAATTACTTGGTTTGAAAATTTTTTTGCCATCAACAAGCCTCAATGGTGCAGTGACAAAGCAGCGGCTTTCGTAGCCACAAGGTCGCAGGTTAGAATCCCGCTTGGAGCAATTTGGCTCTAAATTTGATTCCAAATTGGAAATTTGTTTTCAAGTGAAATTCAAACCTGAGACCTTGTGGCCACAAAGCCGCTGCTTTGCCACTGCACCATCGAGGCTTGTTGATGGCGAAAAAATTTTCAAACCAATTCTGGGGAAAAAGAATTCCCCTGGGGAAATCCCAATCCTGCCAGTATCAAATATATTCTTAGAATAATCTATTTACTGAGCTTGATAAAAATAAAACATAAACAAAATAAACTTAAACTGATCGTAGTTCTTGTACTTGAATTTTCCTTTTTAACCCACTGTGTCCCATAAACATTACTCTGATTATTATTACAACTCCCAAGTGGCACCAGACCTGTCATATTTAACTGTCCGAAAAACCATAACGCATGAAAATCTGGTTGAGTCGCATTTGACCCTGTGGCCGGGAATAGTGATTCAAACGTTCGATTTCCAAAGCCATCGTTAAAATTATAAGTATTGGTATCATTTGAGGTTGTAGTATGTATTTCATATGCATTATATTTGGTTACACAGTTTGGGAAGTAGCTGAGAGGGATTTCAAAAGAAGAAGTCCAGATGTTGCCAGATAAATTGTTGTTGAGGTTAAGTGTCATGTTTGTTTCGACAAGAAAATCTTGTCGGTAGCCACTAAGCAGGATGACTAGCCAGTTGTCATGTGGGCCAATTTCAATCTCTAAAAGATAATGAAATCTCGGATTAGGATGAGTCGGGTTCATAAATCGGCAAGGTTGGGGAAGGGGACCCCGATGAGGTGGTCCCCCACCACCTCATTAAATTTGGCTAAGATTTTAATAAAAAAGGACCTTTTTTTAGCTTGAGGTAGTCTTCTGACACCCAATTTTTATGGACCACCTCATATGTTCGGCGGGGTCCACGAGGTGGTCCCCCCTCAATTTTGGGTCCATGATTGAGTGGGTTAGGAGGAGGCTCCTCCCCTTACTGACCTATTGATAGGTTCCCTGTAGTTAGGGGCCCATATTTAAGCAAACACATATATTATAATTGTAGGGTAGGATAGGGTAGGGTAGGTTAGAGTCAGATTGCATCTATTCGGTAAGATTGGAATCGAATAGAATCGCATCTAGTCAAACCGGATGAGGCCAGTTAGGCTTGGTCATCTATTTTAAACCCTTAAATCTTACCTAAATATTGATTCGTATCATTGGCGAAGAAAAACTCGACAACTTCATAATTATATAAATCAGCACAAAACCCTATACTACAATCCGGCTTGATGTCATTAAAATATGGAGCAGTAAAGTTTATATGTATTACTGGTCCATTCGTTTTATTCTCATATTCCATATGGAATTTCACTGGCTCATGTTTTCCAATAGGTTGTCCGTTCCATGTTGTATTTATTTGATTATCTAAACCACCAGCTATCGCTTGATTTATTAAAAGAAATAAAAAGAAAATGAGAAATTGTGTAGACATAATAAATTTTTAATGAATATAGAAAGAAGTTTTTTGTTAGTAGCAAGAAACAATTTATCAAAGATAAAAAGTCAAATAAATTTATTGATAAATTACATACACGTTGTTGTATACCTGCATACCAAAAAGGCAGACCGTCAATCGGATTATTAGATAGCAAACAAAAGAACACTATATAACAATGTTTGCTTAGCTATTTATAGTTTGATCGCTAGAAATGTCTTGATAGTCAAATGGATAGGATAAGATGTCGATCCTTCATCTTTTATGTACAGGTTCAATTCCACCATTGTCAAATTAAAGGGCCAGTTCACTCAAAGTTTTTCTTGAAAAATCGATAAAAATAGAAAAAGTTTGAATTTTATCATGTTTGTTCAATCGTTTCAATAAACAAAAAAATTATTTCTAGTTTGTTCGCTAGAACAAACTATAAATTTTAGAGATGGGCGAACTGATAAAAAATGAATTGACTCGGTTCGGTCCAATTGGTTCGACCGGTTGAAAAAATTCCGTACCAATTTAAAAAATTTATTACAAAAACTAAATTCAAAACTGTTTTTATGAAAAAAATGTTTCCGTGGGTTATGAGTGCAAAAGGTAGCGTTTTGTCTCAAATTTCATGTTGATTACGAATATGCGAAAAATAAATTTTTTTAAATTCTCTGAATATGGTCTAAGGCCTCATCTTTGAGGGAGTACCCTCATATTTGGATCGTTTTAGTTTTATGGCCATAACTCCTCGTAAGAATTGAATTGAGACCTCATCGACCACTCATTGAAGAGCTGGGAATCTGCCCTACAACTATTCTCGAAAAATCTGCTGATCATCCATCCATCCTCCAAGGGGTCGGTCCCACCTCTACTGTACATGTATGTGCCGTAGTATCGCACCCAGCAGCGGTTTTGGGGATTAATTCTTTCAGATAAAGTTTTTTTTTAAACCACCCTGTAAGTGGTTTTTCTATGCAAGGAATCGATTGAACGCATTGGCGAATCTTGAAACGCTTCCCTGACCCTGATTCAAGGAAGAGATGTGTGTATTAAAGCGAAAATAGGCTAATAACAGGTCAGGAAAGCGTTTTCAAAGTCCGGCAATGAGCGCAATCGATTTCTCGCATTGAAAAATCCTGATAGGATTATTTTGATAAATTAAAAACTTGAAAAACCGCAAAATTGCCATTGTTGATAGCAACAATATATTTATGTACATGTTTTCGTTGTGATACTCAAGCGCAACTTCAGGCGTAATTATCTCGACAATAATAGAGAATCAGAATTTACTGTAAAATAAAAAATGCTCCAACTTTCATGAATTTTCATAATATCTACAAGATGACATCTTTTCCGAGTGACGAGATCCTTAAAAATTTTTATTTTTAACATTTTCTATGCAATATTTACAATATGAAAACAGATTTGTATGGATTATACGCTGGAATAGAAAATCTTCGCATGACTATCTATGTCAGAAACTAATCTCTCAGCCTACGCTTGAAAAAAACGCTTGTGAGAAAATTTCATTAGCCAAAACTTTCATTAGTGGAGGAGGTTGCCTAAATCAATTAGTTATCATGTTTTAGTCAGTTGTTTTATAAAAAGTGCGTCCTTTTAAAAACAATGTGTTTTCAACAGGAAAGGATGTTTATATTGGGTTGTTCGGAAAAATAACCGTCTTTTTCAGATTCAATCGTATCTTTATAAAAATGACTCCTCTGGGGGGGGGGGGGTTCTATGTGGGGAATCGATTGCGCACATTGCCGAAGCGTGAAATGGTCTGTGTATTGAAACGAAAACCTGAATTTGAAATCTTGAAGGAATTTTTGAAAAATTCCACCGCATATCGATAGAGCGCATCGAAAAACGGTAGTACCCCCAATTTTTGTGAAAAACATATTCTTCGTTTTTGAGGAAATTTAGTTCAAAGTTGGCTAAATTTCGGTTAATTTATGCAAATTTTGATCATGTTTATCAAACTTTGAACTAAATTTTCTCAAAAACGAAGAATATATTTTTCACGAAAATTGGGGTACTATCGTTTTTCGATGCGCTCTATCGATATGCGGTGGAATTTTTCAAAAATTCCTTCAGGATTTCAAATTCAGGTTTTCGTTTCAATACACAGATCATTTTACGTTTCGGTAATGTGCGCAATCGAGTAGGAAAACCCTCGGATGAGTCATTTTTATAATAATACGATTGAATTTGCAAAAGCCGGTTATTTTCCGAATGGCCCAATATTTTTCAATTTCAATTGAAAAACTTTCATTAGTGAAGGAAGTTGCCTAAATGAATTAGTTAATGTATTTTTAGTCAATTGTTTTATAAAAAATGCGTCCTTTTAAAAACAATGTGTTTTCCACAGGAAAGGATGTTTATATTTTTCAATTTCAACTGAAGTACTTGTTTTGAAACGTTCACTTTTGCACATAAGAGGTCATGATTTGAAAAATTTGAGGGAAAGAGTCCAAGGACAAGAGTCCAACATTTAAGCGCTAGATCCAAATTTAGAGATACCACTTTAAGATTTTTCGTAAAAAACAATTGCATTTTTATGCATAAAATTGCATTTTCGAGCGAAATTTTGACGATTTTTGATGAAAAATGGCATTTTTTAAATGTTTTTGGGAGGGTCTACGGACCCTCCTCCCCCCCAGATCCAGTAGCGCCACTACTGGATCTGGGAAGGTTCAACTTTTAGCAAAACTTTTTAACCCCCCCCCCTCTAGGACCCCTTGGTTGCTTCCTTTGCAACTTTTAAAAATATTTTTACTTTGCATTTTGGACCCGGAATGCACTTTTAATATTTTTGCTGCAGCTCAAATTGGTTAACATTTTGGCACGTGCACAATACATGTGCTCTCGTGTGAAATTTAATATCCGTTAGAATTTTTTCGAATTTTGGAACTTTGTCAATATTTAGATAATTTTTTCTCATCTTTTATGCCCATTTTTAGACTCCCGAGTTTCTTACGTAGTATTTAGATTTGCTATAGGGTGATTTGCAAAAAATGCACTTTTTATGATTTTTTACATGAAACCAACCTGCGTCCTATGAGTGAAAGTCGAGCATGTTAGCCACTCGGTGAAAACGACAAAACCCCATGATATGGTACTCGTTTTGAATCGCTCGGCGAGCTGAGTTTGGGAAGGGTCCACGAACCCCGTAGACCCCCCCNAAACCCCATGATATGGTACTCGTTTTGAATCGCTCGGCGAGCTGAGTTTGGGAAGGGTCCACGAACCCCGTAGACCCCCCCCCCCAAAGTGCTTTGATTTTTGGAAGGGTCTACGGTCCCCCCTTTAAACCCAGTAGAGCCACTACTGGATCTGGGAAGGTTCAAATTTAAGCAAACTTTTTAACCTCCTTCCTCTAGGGCCCTTTGGTTCTTCCTTTGCAATTTTTTAAAATATTTTTACTTTGCAATTTGGACCAGAAATGTACTTTTAATATTTTTGCTGTTGATTTTTGATACAGCTCAAATTGATGAACATTTTGGCACGCACACAAAAATGTTCTCTCGTGTGAAATTTAATATCCGTTAGAATTTTTTCGAATTTTGGAACTTTGTCAATATTTAAATAATTTTTTCTCATCCTTTATGTTCATTTTTAGGTTCCTAGGTTTCTTACGTAGTATTTAGATTTACTATAGGGTGATTTGCAAAAAATGCACTTTTTATGATTTTTTACATAAATTAGAACCAGGGCTGAACCGGATGAAAAAAATTACCGGATATCGCTAACGAAACGCTACCGGATGAAAAAAAATTACCGGATACTGCTACCGAAAACTTAACGGACTCAAAAAATTACCGGTTACCGCTACCGAAAACTTAACGGAATAGGAAAAAATCTTACCGGAAAAGGAAAACCGGTAATTTGTTCTTAATTTAAAAATGCATAAGTTTATAATAAACAAAATATGTTTTCACATACGCAGTATTTATAATAAAATTTATCGATGGCCATAAGCATAACAGTAAAGAACAAAACAATAAAATCAATATTCAAAGTTAAGAAGGGCTAAATTCTGATACCTACCGAAACTTAACGGATTCGAAAAATTATCGATACCGTTACCGAAAACTAAACGGATTCGAAAAATTACCGGATACCGTTACCGAAAACTTAACGGAATAAAAAATTAACGGATTACCGATACCGAAATTCCGGTAAGCCCGAAAATTACCGATTTACCGTCATTACCGCTACCGAAATATCGGTAGCGGTTCAGCCCTGATTAGGACCCTAAATTTTTTTCTCTAAATATGACCCTTTTATAGATAATTTTATGCAGAGGAATCGGTTGCGCGCATTCTCGAAGCGAAAAAAAAACGCTTCCCTGATTTAGGGACGGGGTCGATGTATTAACCAGTTTTTTGTAAAGTGCACTTGTTGAGTTACCGATGGATCAGCGAAGCGTCTATCAAGCGTTTGACCAGCCATTAGGCCATGTGCGTCACGCTCTTTGTGATGAAACAGAGTTTTGTCATAAAAGCCATTACACGTCTGTTTCAAGCGGCAATAAGTCTGTGCCAGCTTTTGTTTTCGATCATTTTTGATACTCGGGGGTTTTCGGCTATGGATAACTTGAATCCGATGGAATTATGAAGTTTTGATTTCATGGGGTGCCCAATCCGCCATTATTTTTTGTCCTAGACCTATGATCAAAAATGGATTACAAAGGTCTGTTCTTTGTAAGCAAAATCCCACAAATGGTCTGTTCTTTTTAATCCATTTTTGACCATAACCCCGAGGCCTAGGACAAAAAATAACGCCAGATTCGTGTTCAGCGCCTAGAAAACCCCTAGGGACGTCGAAAATTTTTGTAAAAAACCGAGTTTTATAGCGAAATATCAACATTTTAAACTTAGGGTACATCTTTGAGACTCCAATTTTTCGAAAAAGTTTGGATATTAACATGAAAACATGTGTTTTGCTCAAAAAGACCGATTGGATCGTATGTGCGCCATGCTTTTCGTGATGAAACAGAGTTTTGTCATAAATAACCTTTTCCCACTATCCACCCCCTTCTTAACCGGTCTATGCCTATCACATTCTTAAAAAATTGCGTCACAAAAAGCTTTTTGTTAAGCAGATATATTTCGACTTCTCGTGATGAAACGGAGTTTGTGTCATAAATATCCTTTTTCCACTATCTACCTCCTTCTTAACCGATCTATGCCTATCATATTCTTACAAAATTGCGTCACAAAAAGCTTTTTGTTAAGTATATATATTAGAAGCAATTTTCTTATGTAATTAAATCAACAACGTGCATTCATTTCCCTGTTCTTAATCAACTTTTTTGAATAAAGTGCAATTATGTTAGTAGCTTTTTAGTTAGGCCATTTTCTCTCTTCTCAAAAAATTCCTCTTTATTCAACGAAGTCCGTCTGTCTTTGTTTTATAAAAATTTAATGTGTTTTTCAGGAAGTATTTTTGAATAAATTAAGAACTTTGAATAAGCCAAAAAATTTTTTTGAAAAACAAGCACATGTGGCATAATTTATGGCTCAATGTTTTGTTATAACTCATTTCTCTTCAAAAGAGAAAAGTCATCACTCATGGTGTAGTGGCAAGCGTTTCATTTTTTAGCTCAAATTATCAAGGGTTCGACCTTGTGGGCGAAGAATTTTTCTTAGAGATTCAAAAAAAGTTTACAAAGAAGATCCTAATAAAACTGTTCGTAGAATTTTTGCCTTTCATTTTTTTGAAGCACTATCCATTGAGCCATATAGTCTCCACGGCGATTTTTTGCTAAAATAGGAGAAAACTCGAAATTTTAAAAATGAGTAATGCCATTCGACTCAGACGCTGAGGCTAGTAGAACGAATACCATAGCATAGGGTTTTCTATCCCGATCCCATGGCCGAGTGGCTAAAGTGACAGATTTTCAGTTTATAGGCTAAGGTTCGAATCCCACTTCGAAAATGTTTTAAAATTCGAAGCGGGATTCGAACCCGAGCCTCTAAACTGCAACTCTGTCACTTTAGCCATTCGGTTTGGGATGAAAAACTCCATGTTATGGTACTCATCTACTCGTCTCGGCGAGATGAGTCAAATGGCATCGTTTTAAAATGACTCGTTTTTAAAATTTCGAATCTCTTCCAATTTTAGAAAAAAACCACTATGTCTCTAATCTGGTCCTGGCGAGATAGACCCAGCGACAGTATGGCTCAGTGTATAGTGTTTCAAGGGCAAAAAATGAAAGTCAAAAATTCTACGACAAATTTCATGAGGGGTTCCTTTAACAACTTTTTTTTGAATGGGTCAAATAAATTCTCATGCTGGTGGGGATGAACCCTCGATCGTTTAAGCATAAAGAGTGACGCTTACCACTTAATAATGGGTGATGAGTTTTGATCTTGGAGTGAAATGATATATTTTACATTTTTTAAATTTTTACACTTTTTTAGATTTTCCAAACATTCATTTATTTATGCGCTGTTTAGTCCATCCAAAAATGGATCGAGCTAAACCATATACTTGTAGTTCTAAAAATTTTATTCCCTCAAGAAACATGCTCAATATAGAAGCAGGAATTCGTAAAGCCAAGGCAGAAGGAAGGACGGTGTCGCTCAAAGAAAACTGCCTATTTATTGATTATCAACTAGTGGAAAAATTATCACCCAATGATTTGGATTATTTGTGTATAGTGCTTGGAGAATAATTTATAAATTTATTAATTGAATTTTTGTATATAAAACTTTGTTTAATTTGATAAAAACAAAATTTCGATTACAGCGTGTATTAAAGAAATGGAATTTTGTCATTTTTTTCGACCCAAAATTTGTTCAAAAATCCTAAAATGACCCATATAGGGGTAATTTTATGCAGGAAATCGAATGCGATGATTTCCGAAGCTTGAAAATGCTTCTCAGAATTTTCAAGCCCAGAGTCGTATCCAGGATTTTCAAAATTTGCAGTTTGAAGATTTTAAAAATGAAACATATGTATTCGGATAGCCCATAGCTTAAAGAAGATTTTTAGTCGAAAAAAATTGTTGACCTCATCCCATGGCTGTAAGGTCAAAAAGCTCAAAAATCGACAAAGTCGATTTTCCAAAAATCCAAAAATTTTCTCACGCTAATTTTGCGCGCAAAAGATGGGGTGAGATCAAAAATTTTTTAGACTAAAAATCGTCTTTAATCTCATATATGGGCTATCCGAATACGTATGTTTCATTTTAAAAATCTTCAAACTGCAGATTTTTAAAATCCTGAATACGGCCCTGCTAGATCCTGATTCAGGAAAGTAAGCGTGTATATAAAAGCTAAAAATACAAATTTACACACTTACTTCCCCGAATCAGGATCCGAAAAGCATTTTCAAGCTTCGGGAATGCGCGCAATCGATTTCCCGCATAAAATTACCCCCATATGGATCATTTTAAGGATTTTTGGGACAAAATTTTCGATCGAAAAATTGCTGAAGGTAATTTCTTTTAACCCGTTTTTTATTAGTTTTTAAACATGTCATGTTAGCTGTGATGTAAGCTTTCCAACAAATAATTGTGATTTTGGCCCAGGGAAGCGAAGGGAATTTTGATTTCCGGATACTGCTCAATTTATCTACCCAAAATGCTACTATTCTCAGAGAAACCCTGTAAATAATAAAACTGTTTGTCCTGTAGGCTACACTATGAAAGCTATTCTTTCATCTATTGATGTTCCAAAAAAGTTCAAACAGAGAAGTTTGTCTTCGTTACAAGGGTAGTCGTCGTGGCTGGATCCATAGTCATTTTCTGACTATAAAACAAAAAAATCGAAGCTACTACACAATAGGGGGGCCACCCACATGAAAAAATTTTCAAAATTTTTTTTCTGTAAATGACCCTTCTAAGGATCAAAACATGCGGGGAATCCGAAAATTTTGGCCATAAAATCGAATTTGGATTTAAAAAAATCGAATTTTGCAACCTCATCAAACAATTTTTACAATCTTTGTTAAAAAACATTGGCAATCCTACCTAACATATGGAAATAACATTTTCCCAAATTTGGGCAGTATCACTTTTCGTACAATTGTTTTCGTACGGTACTTTTCGTACAATTATTTTTCGTACGAACTTTTCGTACAGGTACTTTTCGTACAAATACAAGGGGGAGGGGACAAAAGTCCTCGCGTTAGGGGCGGTATATCCTCGCATAAATTGGTCCTTGGCGAGGACTTTTCGTCCCTTTGGCGAGTAATTTTGCCCCCCTCCCCTTTTGTATTTGTACGAAAAGTTCGTACGAAAAGTACCTGTACGAAAAGTACCGTACGAAAACAATTGTACGAAAAGTGATACTGCCCAAATTTGCATACGTCCTCGTAAGCAGCGTAAAAATTTTGGTCTTTAAATTTTAATTTAGAAAAATATTATTTACAAAAGTTAACATTAAATACAACAGTATATATTAAGATACATATTAAGATACAACAGAAACATCTGAAAACTGTCTGGAAACTTCTTTATGCTCTTTCTTGCCAACTTTTGCCCATTCCGCAACTTTGCCTAAAATACGCATATTTATAAATAAGTCTGAAATTACTTACATTTTCCAAAAAATAGAAATATAACACCCGTAAACAAAGATATTCCAGCCATTATAAAGAATATTATTCTCCACTCATTTATCGTGCCCTAAAAAATTGGGTTAAAGTTTTTTATTGAGAAAATTGAAAACAAATAAAAAATTTTAAAAATAAGTTTTGTTTTTATGCAAAAACGAAATGATTCCGGCCGGGATCGAACCGGCGACCTTCAGTGTGTTAGACTGACGTGATAACCACTACACCACGGAACCATGTGAATGGAGTGGTAAAACAATTCACTATGTATGTGTATTAAAAATAAAATCTTTGCAATTTTGATAAGAAATAGTTTTTTTATAGTCTAAATCATGTTTTTTAATATTTCTATTTTTTTAATTTTTAAAAATTCTTCAAATTCTTTACCTCTTTTCTAAACGCTGTCACAATATATGGTGTTGACAGCATCCCCAGTAAAGCAAACATTTTTGAAATCGAGGATAATATTCCTACAAAAGGCGGTGCTATGGATACCATACTCGTATAAAATCCATTTGATGCAGCACCGATACCGGCTGCGAATAGGCAAAACATAAATAAGGATAGCCATGCGTTATCACAAGAAGAGGTATAGCCCAAGGCTATGAGGGCCAAACCAGATGCTATACATGCTAAAATGTCGAGGGTATTTAAGTGTGTAAATTGTATTTTGGATGATGAGTGGAGGCAGTGGCACGCCAAAGGACAGAATCGCTAAAGGCTTCGAGATAATCGCGTTTTTCAAGCTTTTTTTGCGAATTTTTGAAATGGGGGAGCAATTAAAAAAACCGCGATTTTCACTATTTTTGGGCTAAACAGTCGAAAATAAAAGCTTTTCAATAAAAATTTTTTCTAAAAAAATCTTAGGACGTTCGATAGAGCCATCGGGGAACGGAAACGGATTTAAACTCGATTTTTTGAAATGTGGGAGCAATAAAAAAACAACCTGTACAATAGAGTCCCCTGCCCGTACTTGAAAATTTTTTTTCCCAAAAATGCCTATTTTTCAAAAATCAACACAATAGCCCCCATCCCCCCTGTTTCAACCCCTCCCCCAATTTGCAAAAGATTTGACGACTCAAATTGATGGAGGAAAGGCCGTTTTTAGCAACAAAAATATCAAAAAACTAACCAAATCCTTGAGATAGTTTACAAGGTATTGTAGTAGAGAATCTTAGAGCAACTTTGTGCATAAGTATACCCCAAAGAATTTTGAATAAACATAAAACAATATTTGTTACTGCACAATAAAGTCCATTCTAAAATAATGGCATAAATATTTTATAGTCCCTTTGGTCCGTTAGAGATATGTACCCGGGGTACCTAGCCTGCCCTAGGCTACTGCTGTCCCTATCGCTCCTAGGTCTGGCCAGCGTGTCCATGGGACGGGAGGGGGGAATGCTCAGTTAGTTGCGTGGCAGAGGGGTCTGCTAGGGGACATTTTCCCAAAAAAGCTGTTTTTCGCCAAAAAGCATAAGGGGGACCCTTCTGTACATGGATTTTTTTAAATTTCGGCCCATTGGGGAAAGAACCTGCCCTTCCTCCGCCCTAAAACTGAAAAATTTCTTAAGAAAAATGGCATTTTTGTCAAAAATTCGATAGAAAAATGAGATTTTTACCTAGTTGCCCCCAAGCCAAAATCCCTGACACGCTACTACTGGCCAGTAATGTAGACAAGGGGAGGGGTGATAGATGGATATTAAGTCCTAAATGGCCCCTCACTTGTAGGCCTTTCCCCTCCCCCATCCGCCGCAAATTTTCAGCTGAAGGCTTAGGGGAGGGGGAAAGAGTATACCCTAGCTAGGGCACTCTAAACTTAATTAAACCTTATCAAAATAGATACCTCAAAAACCGGCAAAAACAAAATCTCTTTAAAAAATGTTGGTTGATAAGCCTGTAGTAAAGTCAACGACATGCTGTTTGTAAATTGGCATGCATAACAAGCAAACAATGGTATGGATGTCAATATTGATTTCCATGGGATTTTTACTTTTCCCTCTTTGATTGTTGCTTGCCCAACGGTCTCTTCAAGGTATATGAGTTCTCTTTTTGTAATAAGTCTAGTTTCCGATGGAGAATTTTGTACAAACGTACAAAATAAGATTAGCCAGAAAATTGCGGCAGCAGCTAAAAAATTAATCATTTATATATAAAAGGTATAAGAGTGTACCTATACCTATTGGTTAGAGTAGGTTAGGGTAGGCTTAGACATAGGCTCAGGCTTAGGCTTAGGCTTAGGCTTAATCTTAGGCTTAGTCTTAGCCTATACTTAGGTTAGGCTTAGGAAAGGCTTATGCTTAGGCTTGGGCTTAAGTTTATGCTTAGGCTTAGATTGGCCGTACCGGGGGGGGGGGTAAAGGGGGTACATGTATCCCCCTCATAGGCCAAAAAAGTTTTAAAAATCTAGAGGGTCCCCTTTATGTTTTTGATCAAAATGAAAAATTGGGGTCTTGTATCCCCCATGAAAAAATCCTGAGTACGGCACTGAGCTTAGGCTTAAGCTAGGTTAGCTATGGTATGTCAGAATCGGGTTATGTTTTGTCGGATAGAATAGGGCAGGCAGGGAAGTCAGTCTCAAGAGGGAACATATAAACTAGACCCTTACCAGTTATATAATAAACAGCTGGCCACTTCCATACCGTGGCGCATAGTATAGCAGTAAATGGTATACCCAAAGCGCCCGAGAGTTGAACACCTGTTGTATAAATAGAAACAGCTAGACCCTTTTCCATATTAGGCACCCATTTAACTATCAAGGAATCCATAGCCGGTAATATAGGCCCCTAAAAATTACATAATAGGTCTTAACCCCAAAACTTACCACTCCAATGCCCAGTAAAAATCTTGAAGCAAAAACGTAGTAATATGAAGTTTGGAAGACTAGTAAAGGAAACAATACAGTTGAAATAATTATGATGAAAGTAGATAGGCCTAATATTAGTATAGGCGATGATGTCAGAACTACTAAATAGCCTCCAGGCAAGGTTGAGAGTAAAGAGCCCCAAAAAGTTGCAGTGAATAGCCAATCTTGTGTTTCTGAGGACCATGTTAAGGTGCCCTAAAAAGTGATCCCTATACAAACAATTATAGGATACTCTTTTTGATTTTTGATGGGTCAAAAAAGTGCTTTTTCATATTCCATTCTTCATACTATGAAGCTGAGTAGGGACTAGAGTTCTGAAGGGCTATGGCCAGTCCTGATCCAGATCAGGTCGGCCAGAACAAGCCTGGTCTGCCCTCAGGTCGTTCAATTTTTATCGGACCAGGCCAGACTTGCTGCAGTGATTAGGCCAGTTCGGCCCAAGGCTAGCTTGGCCCATACACATCTCTATTGGTGCCTTCCCTCTCCCCACATCAATAGGGAAGGGGATTTTTTAAACAATTAATTATTTAGCTTACCCCATAGTCGTTGACTTTCGAATCATTTACATCACCAGCATAGGTACATCTACTATTCAAGTTTGATTGAGTCAAACTTGCAGTCGAATTTCGCATTAAAGATAAAGCAGTCGAGTTGACCATACAGGTCATCGTCATGCCAAGATTTGTCCTCATATAATTTGTACAAAAATAGCCAAGCATAAGTATTATGGTAAGATGGAATCTTCTTGACAATGGATGGAAAAATGCTAAAAAATGATTTTTTCTACAAATTTTTGATTTTTCAGGAAATCATGGATGGACGGTTGGATGGGTGGCAAAAAAATTGTTGATGGATGCATGGCAGGGGGCTGTATCCTTATGTATTAAGGATAGCCACGGTCGAAAATGCGTCCGGGTCCTGGGGCCGGTCTCAGTGGGGGTCCGGTCCTCAAAGGAGTCAGACCCTTTACGGCCCCTGGGAGCCCTTAAAGCATCGGCTCTGAAAGAAGTGAACTTTGGGACAAAGGGGAACCGACAAACTTTTTTTGATCAAATTTTAAATTTTGTTTTGCATAACATTATAGTTCGTGAAGTGTTGAGTAACTTTTGTTTTTGGGGACCTATTAGATTCGTTCACTGGTTGGAGATTGACCCAGTACAAAGTTGAAGACCAGGCATGCTTGGTTTTACAGGTAAGCTGGGCCTAAAAAAATTATATCTTTTCAAAGGTAAATCGCTTTGACTTGAAATCTTTTTTATTTTTTAGGGCTACACACGCGCAACGTTTCTATATATTTTCCGTAGTCGGTGGACTTCAGAAAAATTTTCTGGTTAGGTTTGAAGGGATATGCCTATACCTGTGGGAACACCCAAATTTTCACAAAAGTTGGTCTAGCTCAGCAAGAGAATTCCAGTACCTCCTAATTTTCCCTGATTCTCAATCTTGGCGGGAAT
The DNA here is from genome assembly GCA_900406225.1 of Acrobeloides nanus. Classification (NCBI taxonomy): domain Eukaryota; kingdom Metazoa; phylum Nematoda; class Chromadorea; order Rhabditida; family Cephalobidae; genus Acrobeloides; species Acrobeloides nanus. Next base: position 8,038 of record OZJO01025691.1, on the reverse strand, counting down.
TCAAATTTCAAACCAAGTCTACAAAATCGTCAACTTCAAATGCGATTATCTCGACAACTATAACGATTCAGAATTTACTGTAAAAACAAAAAATGCTCGATTTTTCATGAATTTTCCGAATATATATAAATTGTGGCAAATTTCGCTAATCTAAAGAATTTTCAATTTTTGATCTCCTCAGCACGACCATCTTCAAAGGCTCGAGTGGAATTTGTCGCACCGAAATTTGGAATTTTTTATTACATAGTTTTGTAGGGTTAGTTGAGAGGTTTGATATATGCAAAAATTAGGAGGTACTGGAATTCTCTTGCTGAGCTAGACCAACTTTTGTGAAAATTTGGGGGTTCCCATAGACATAAAAANGGTCTCGATTTCTTTGTATAGATTTTCTTGGGCTGTAGGATGATTCGAAACGGATTATTCTCAACAGATATAGCATGAAATTCACATATTTGTAACGTTGAGAATCGGTTTCGAATAATCCATTTCGAATCATTCTAGAGCGTTTTCTTGGCTCTAGGCAGTGGCGTAGCCACAGGAGAGGGTGGGCTTCTGGGCAAGTTTTCCCCTCGTTCTTGTAAAAGGTTATGCAAAACAAAATTAAAAATTTGATCAAAAAAAGTTTGTCGGTCTGGAAGCTCGATTCTTTCAGAGCCGATGCTTTAAGCCAAAATTTTATAATACTTTCAAACATAGTCTTGATATATTAGTTAGCTTAGATTTAGAACTAAAACTTACAAAAATAAATATATGGGTTTATTGTAAAAAAAACTTTTCTGCGACCATTATAAGTAGTGGGTCATATATGACCCAGTGGGCTTGATACGGTAAAATTCAATACACCCACCGATTCCCTGAATCAGGGTCAAGAAAGCGTTTTCACAATTTGGCAGTGCGCGCAATCGATTCCCCGCATAGAATTACCCCTAAAAATGATCATTTTAGAAAAAAATGTTTTTTTGAGAAATCGCCCTAGTTTGCACCCCCCCCTTTAAGATTTTTTAAGAAGAGCGATGGTGGAAGAATTAGATGTGCGATTTGTGGAAATAAGACGCCTACTCGATGTGAAAAATGTGCGGTCGAATTGCATGTTGAATGCTTTAAAGAATTCCATGTTAACTAATTATTGTATTTTTAACTTTTGAATAAAAAATTTTAGAATTTGCATAAAAGGGAGCATTTTCACCGTATCGAGCCCACTGGGTCACATATGACCCACCTCTTTTTTAAAGAGTTTCAAAAAATTTTTTAAGCCATCTGTTTATTTGGCCTTTCCGAAGCATTTTTGTAAAAATTTTTTCAAAAAATCAGTTAATGCCGAGTTCCGGGCAAAAATGGGTTAAGGTCAGTTTTAACTGATCTAAGAGATCAGTTCTTTGATATCCCTTCTTGGTACATAAATTTTATTTCATCTATTTTTACATAAAAGTTGATGCTTTTGTTAAGACTGTAGTTTTTATTGCTGATGCCAAAATCCATGATATCGGACGACTAAGGAAGTTGTATGTTCAAAAACATCTAATCGATTTTGTGATGGCGAACAAGAAGACTCATTGATAATATCTATACTTGAATTTTCAATAAGTTTGTCGACGAGTTAAAGGAATAAAGTTCGATCATTATTGAGATAAAAGATGCAATGGTTTCCAAAGTGTAATTCTTCTTTTCATTGTAAATTTGTTGTGTGATGAAAATTTGTGAATATTCTTCTTTCTTATTTATTTTGAGCCTTAACGAAGTATTCATTATCGTATATAGTCAATGTGCGATTACTTATTGGGATTCAGGTAAATGATGTACCGGGCGATCCAACTAGAGTTGTGCAGGGCCGAGGACAAGCCTAGACAGGCCAGGCCATCTACAACCGGCCTGATCTGCCCCTCAGGCCGCTCAATTTTTGTCGGGCCAAGTTTCCGACCTCCCAGGGTTTTTCAGGCGCTGAATAAGAATCCGCCGATATTTTTTGTCCTAGACTCGGGAATAAGGTCAAAATTGGCTTATAGAGAAAAGACAATTTGGGGTATTTCACTCGTAGTGGTACCTTCAAGTGGTCAAATTCAAAAAATTCCCTCGGAGTTGTGTTCCCCATATCGAAAAACCTCCGAGCACAAAAAATCAGCCGATTTGGAGAACTTTTTGAAAATTCGAATTTTTTACCCCTTGATCCCCATTGAGGTAAAAAAGTTGAATTTTCAACAAGTTCTCCAAATCGGCTGATTTTTTTAATCGGGAGTTTTTCGGCATGGGGAACACGAATTCGAAGGAATTTTTTGAATTTGATCACTAGAAGGCACTCTTACAAGTGGAATAACCGCAAAAACTAAAAATAGGTTCTCTAAAGTTTCCAAAATCTACCCCCTTTTCATGCGTGCTCGATTAGCGTACCCATGATCCAATTTCAGGAGGGGGTGAGAGTGGAAAAAATTTTTGTCGCCACGCCCATCATGGCGACGAAAAATGTCTCTAGACGTAAAATTCGTTTAAATCCTTGTACTAAAAACCAAAAAATTCGCTGCAGATAAAAATTTTTTTTTGAAAAATGCTTTTTTTAATCGAAAATGCTCAGAAAATGAGAATTTTTGTTTAGAAAAAAAGGGAAAATTCGACAATTTTTATGAAAAACTATACTTTGCATGTGATCTTCAAGTTTTTAATTTTCTTGAAAAATTCAGGCAGGATGGGCAGGACCATAGGAACGACTAGCATGGCCCTAGGGTCGTCAAAAAGTGATCAAGCCAGGCCGACCCTAGGGGGTAGAAGTGTGCAAGGGCTAGGCCTTGCATACCTTTATCCTTCCCCCTCCCCCACTCAGTCGACGAAGGGCGTAGCTGGGTATTTCAAAATCTGCATTTTAACGTTTTAATCAAAATGAAACATACGTATTCGAATAGCCCATATATGAGTTTTGAAATTAATTTTTTGTTTTTTTTGTCAAAAAAAATTTTGGCCTCACCCCTTAGCTGTAGGACCAAAAAATACTAAAATCGACAAAGTCAATTTTCCGAAAAATCTAAATTTTTTACCCACTAATTTGCACGCAAAAGATTCCTCAGAAAATTTGGTATGGGGATACATACAATTCGAAAGCCAAAAATTTTAGCTTTTTCGGCAATTGGCCTCAAAGTTTTGGCTAATCTCAAAAAACCGATTTTTTCGAGTTTTTTGAGATTATCAAAACTTTAGGGCCAATTTCCGAAAAAACTAAAAACTCTAATGGCCTTCGACATGTAGGTCCCTCCTCAGTTGATCTTTGTGTTTTTAGACCCTACAGCCAAGGGGTCAGATCAAAAATTTTTTTCGACAAAAATTAAGTTCAAACTCATATATGGTCTATTCGAATCATTGCGTGACAAAGTTTCCCAAATATGTCAAGGTTTTCCGACAGTGACAAAGGCGTAAGTCTAAGGCCTTAACACTGTTAGGAAACCTTGACACTTTTGGAAAACTTTGACATACGGGAAATCTTGACTGTAAACGATTCGAATACGTATGTTTCATTTTTAAAAACTTTAAAGTGCAGATTTTGAAAAACCCAGCTACGCCCTTGCAGTCGACCCTTTCATCACTATGCTCCACTATAATAGTTTAGGTAAAACATGGGAAGTTTCTGAAGGATGTACAGTTTGTGGAATCAGTGGCTGTATAAATACTATTATAAAACGATGCGAATCAGGCTCTATGATAGCAGATGATTGTCCGCTTAATGAAATTTGTGTGATATCAAATGCATGTAATGCTTCATGCAGAGTGGCACCTTCTATATGCAGTGTCGAACAAGCGCCGGATTCAACTTCCAAATGCATGTTAAAAAACACTGGTCTATTAAGAAAGTACAGCACAGCCGGTATAGCCGGCGATAGTATTGTTGAAGGATGTAAATTTTGCAAAGGAAGAAATGCAATCACTCGAAAATTTGGAATATGCACCAAGAATGGTACTGTAGATAAAACCGAGCAATGTGCAAGTGGTAATGTGTGTGTAGAAACTGGATGTGAAGTTAAATGTGTGCCAATATCACAGGGATGTTTCTTAACAAACGAGCCAAACTCCAATGAAACTGAACAATTTCCTAAGCCTAATGGATGCAATACTTGTCAGAGAGATCCCTATAAAATCTTTTCATGTTTAAAAAAGAATTCAGTATATAAATTTGTTGAAACGCCCTGCCCAGTGGGCACTCGTTGTGTCCAAGTCGATGAATGCGAGGCAAATTGTGAGTCAGTTGATCCGACGTCATGTGAAGTAAATAATAAACATGGAAAGAAGGATTATAAGAGTGATGGATGTGTTTTTTGCAAGTATGCTAAAGACGAATAGGGTAGGGATTAGGCTTAGGCTTGGGGTTAGGTTTGGGATTATGCCTAGGCTTAGGACTAAGATTGTCTTCGGATTAGGCTTAGTTAGGCCTAGGCCTGTGGTTAGGCTTAGGCTTAGGATTAGACAAGGCCTATGATTGGGCTTAATCTTGGGATTAGGCTTGAGCATAGGCTTATCCTATGGGCTTAGGCTTATATTAGGATTAGGCTTTTGCTTAGATTTACAAAACCTATTTTTGTATAGGAATTGTAACAAAAAGTTTACAGAACATCAAAAATAATACCTTCTGATGTGAAAATTTACAGATCATATCTATTTAGAGATGAAACAGTTGATGAAGTTTATACATGTGAAGGTAGAGATGGTATAAAAATTTCTCGTTGTACCAATGATGAACAATGTAGTGAAGTTGAAGAGTGCCGAGCAAAATGTCTATATAATCCTTTTTCAAAAAACATTTCAAACAAATCGATCTCTGCAACGGCTGATCAGAATGTCTCATTGCTTTTGTACAAGCTTGCTATTATCATCCTCTTTATTTTCTTGGCATTGTCAACTTTACTCATAATCATTCAACGCCATCGCCTAACTAAGCTTAAGAAAAAGTTGAAGATATCTATGGCCGAGAAGCAAGCAAATATGAACGAATTGGTGCTCATCAAAGCTAATGAACTTGACGTTAGTAAAAAGAAGTTAGGTGGTGGCGAATTTGGCAATGTCTTTTCTGGAAGATACCTAAACAACGGCAAAAAAATTCCTGTTGCCGTGAAGATTCTTAAAGGAGTTGAAGAGCAAGAGTTGATCAAGGAAGCTGGGATCATGGCTCAACTTGACTGCCCACATTTGACAAAGCTCTTTGGAATTTGTCTAGCTGAGGGAATCACAATTGTGGCTCCACTCCGACCACTTGGATCCCTGGAAAACTATCTAAAAAAGCATCAAGATCATCTTGAGCCCCAAGAACTTGTACTATACTGCTACCAAATTGCATCAGCCATGGAATATCTTATCTCGAGACAAATCATTCACCGAGACTTAGCTTCAAGGAATGTGCTAGTGAGGAAACGCGACCATGTCGAGGTCACAGATTTTGGCTTGTCTGCTGTTCTCCAACAGAACTTAATTTTGCCTTCAAAAATGCCCTATCGGTGGGTAGCTATGGAACTGCTAGGCCAGCCAAGAGACAAGGCTCTATACTCCGAAGCCACTGATGTATGGTCATTTGGGATCACGTGCTGGGAAATTTTGACTTTTGCTAGAATTCCATATGAAGGAGTCCGCCTAGATGGACCAAATGTCCTTGCTTCGTTATATACCTATTTGAAAAATGGCAGCCGGTTGATTCGGCCAGTGAACTGCAGTTTAGAACTTTATCAAACTCTACTATTATGCTGGGCGCCAAATCCAATCACTAGACATAACTTTAAAGTGCTAAGAGAGCAATTTAAAGCGTATAAAGAAAATCCCCATAAATATGTGACCACTCAAAAAAATGTTTGTGTTGTTGAAACTATTATCGATGAAGATGGCTATTTTGGTAAAGCATTATACGAAAAGCTTGAAAAATCTGGATCTGATGAAATTCCAAAAATCAATGAAGAAAAGCAATCAAGCATGGGTAGAGAAAGTGTGCAAAATAAATCTATCGACAATCAATATACTCGTCCGCCAAAACATTCAAGGAGTGAATCGAATGGCAGTTACTTATCTGTAATATCGGATCACGGATATGATTTTGTAAAAAGTGTGTAAATTGTGGGGATGCACAAGTCTCAAAAAGTGACGATCTTTGTTACCGGTTAGTAATATGCGAATTTTGGGCACGAACATTCTTAGTGACAATGGCGACAAATTTGTCTCCTGTCACGATGAACTATTTATGTTCGTGCTCAGAATTCGCATATTTTTGGTCGGTGACAATCTCTTTTGTTGTCTCTTTTTGTAAATTGTACATCTCTAATAACTTGTACATAACTAGTAATCGTACTTAAAGGACCAGTCCACTCGGAAAAAGCCCTATAGAAAAATAATATGTTCGGAAAGATCATGAAAAATTGAATTTTGTTTTTACGATAACCTCAGAATCGTTGTAGTTTTCGAGATAATTGCGTTTAATTTGGGTTCATGTTTTTGTTGTAATACACAAATTTTTTTTGAATTTTTTACACTAAAATTATCAAATTTCGATGTAAATATCTTTACTATTTAAATTATGAATTATTAGCGTTTAAAAATATTTATTTTTCTTTTATTAGCAAATAAGTCAATTTTTGTGTAAAAAATTTGAAAAAGTTTGTTTATTACAACGAAAACATGAACTTTTTCAAATTTTTTGCATAAAATTGACTTTTTTGCTCAAAAAATGAAAATCGAATATTTTTTAAACGTTAACAATTCATAATTTACAATAGTAAAGATATTTACATCGGAATTTGACGATTTAAGTGCAAAAAATTCAAAACATTTGTGTATTATAACGAAAACACGAACCCAAATTCAAATTTCAAACGCAATTATCTCAAAAACTACAACGATTCAGAGATTGTCATAAAAACGAAAAATGCTCCATTTTTCATGATCTTTCCGAATATATTATTTTTATATAGGGTTTTTTTCCAAATGGACTGATCCTTTAAATTTGTTAAATAAAAAAATTATTAAATTGTATATTGATCTCAGACAAGTTTTCGTTTCAACAAATACCTAGACTTAAATCTTTGCATTATAATCATATTTTCGAATTTGAATAATGATAAAAATGCTCATTTTTGATCTACATGCTGTGGTTTTCAGCTAAAGTGGTCAATAAAAAAGTTGATGCGGTTTCAGCTGACATAGAAATAGGAGGAGAATTTTGACGGGCTCTAGAAGTAGTTGGTTCTGATTCAGATGGAACATTCCTTCGTTTTTGACTCGAGTTAAAACCGCGTCAAGAAGACTTGGATCCCTGGAAAATTATCTAAAAAAGCATCAAAATATCTTGAGCCCCAAGTACTTATATTATACTGCTACCAAATTGCATCAGCCATGGAATATCTTGCCTCTAGACACATCATTCATCGAGACTTGGCTACAAGGAATGTGCTAGTGAGGAAACGCGATCATGTTGAAGATTTTGACTTGTCTGCTGTTCTCCATCAGAACTTAATTTTGCCTTCAAAAATGCCCTATCTTTGGGTAGCTATGGAACTGCTAGGCCAGCCAAGAGACAAGGCACTATACTTCGAAGCTACTTATAGTCATTTGGGGTCACGTGCTAGGAAATTTTGATTTTTGCTAGGATTCCATATGAAAGAGTCCGCCTAGATAGACCCAATGTTCTTGCTTCAATTTTTAAAAAGTCTTCTGGCGGTTTGTCAAATTTGCGTGAAAAATACAGATCAAATTCATTCTGCGCTGATCCTTCATTGCTCTCTTCATCTAACAAGGGAACCTTCCCAGTTGATGGTGCGATTTTGTGAAAAGTCTTAGCCATTCTTATAGAGCATAGTCCACTTGTAAAAAATTCGAAAGAATTAGCTGCCATCGGATCGTTGACATTGAGCTAATCAACCCTGAAAAGCCAAAAATAGCGTTTTCTTTGAAATTAAGGGCCACCAAAAACACCTTTATTTGACTTCTTTTGTCGAAATTTTGACATTTTCCACCGTTTTTGGCTATGGCGAACATTTTCTAAGTGTTTTTAGAAAAAGTTGAAAATTTTTGAAAAAATTGATTTTTT